>VXAK01006677.1:10525-20583 GCA_013399435.1 Arenaria interpres | reverse complement strand
GCTGATCTAGTTACCAGAGCTTTTCCATATTTCCACTTAAACCCCCTTGCCATCATCCTAAACTTGATTAGCTGAGGTTAAGAATCCTATTTTATCTCCATTTATGTGTGTTTGGTAGCAGCTCTTTTACTTTTCAGAAAAACATGATTTTTTTCCTGCTTCGTGCTGATCTTCAAATCCAAATAAGTAGGTTTTTCACTTTTTTTTCTTTCTTTTGGGCTTCTACATTGTTCTTGATGCCATCATATCCAAATAATAGCAAGATTTGCTTTTCTCTATTTTCCAGAAGAGGTCTTTATCAGCAACTTTCTCTTCACATATTGGGTCATTTTTAAATTTACCATCTCAAGATTGTTTCAGTTGCTTTTCGCAGGCTCAAGTCTCTGCACTGAATTCACTAATTCCCTAACTTGTTCTTATGGAATTTATAGGAGCAGTCATGTTGTGTTTGGAGATCCTTTTTACTGCTAACATCATTGAGTTTGCTTTCATTCTTAGTAATTGGGCTGTCTAAATTTTCAGTACCTTCATACTTTGTAGGCTGTTCCTTTCTAGATGATTTTTTGTCATTGTTTTGTTTTCATTATGGTCCCCATATAATGTGTTTTAGTTAAGATGATAGAACCACTTTCCCACCACACATTGGAACATCTCCTATTAATGTTCTTGCTCCTTTCAATTACAATGCTGTCAGTCATTCAAGGCTCTTCTAAACTCTTGCTGAGATCAGTCTTCTCTTTCATAACCTTGAATGACTATCCATTGGGTACTCTTGTATCCAATTTTATGGATAATTATTCCAATTCACCTCAATTTCGATAATTTACTCAATAATGAAATGGCTTTGTAACTAAATAACATCAGTGTAAACAGACCGCCTTCATGGGTCACATTAAAATCATATACTCAATAACTGCAAAATTGGTAATGTTTACATTAACTGCATAGCAGATAAATTAAAAGAAATATTAACCCAAAACTGTACTAATGATTGCTTTGCAATAAGATAATGTATCTAAATGCTTTTGTTTCAAAATACCGAATTTCTGAGTACTATCTCGGTCCTTATAGGAAATATTTTTCCCGATACAGGGTAAGTTTCCTTGTAACAAATATAATGTGGGTATATTCCTACCTAAATTAAAGATGTCATTACAAAGTCATCCCGCTGTTGTTTTGAAGGCATTTTGGTGCCTAGCTTAGACATCGTTTCACCTTTGTTAGTTTTGGTTTTGAACCATATGGATTTAGCACACTTTCTCTTAAAGCTCTTGGCTTCTGCTTAATACTAGTTAAGTACCTCTGAAAATAGATATTATGCCAACTTTGCAAAAATAAAAATGAACCCAGGTCATTCTACAAGAAGGCACATCTTGAGTAGAAGGAACAAGGAAGAAAATATGTTCAACTAACATCCTCATTTTAGAGAGCATAAAGTAAACTGGTCAAAATACAATAACATTTTGAAATGTTCAAAGAAATTTCACTATAGCTTTTTTCTTTTCAAATCTATTTTCTGTTTTTCCTTGAGTTTTAACCAACTACTCTAAATCACGACTTTAGATAAGTTTGGAATTACCTTATGACGGAGCTTCTTACACTGCCCGTACAACTGATAAGGCTCTTCTGGCATGTATTAGCTTTAAAGACATGATCTAACATACAGCTTGCCGACTCTTGAAACAATTTTTGTCACTGCTTCTGAGCATTTGCCTCTGTAAGATTATCTATATGACTATGGAATTGAAACCCTGTACTTTTCTCTTTCTTTTTCCTGCTTTTTGCATAGTCCCTGTTTTGCCAGTAAGAATAGGACTTTTTTAATAGGACATTGGTTATGTATATACACTTGTACACTATTGTGGCTTTTTTTTTTGTTCCTTTCTCAATATTTTGAATGATCAACTGTTAATAACCATAATTTCAGCATCCTAAAGGGATGTGGAGGAGGCAGTCATTTGGGAGGAAAATTTTACTAACTTATATTCAACAGCCAACACTGGAAAGACTGTGTGAAAAGGAAAAAATAATTTTTAAAACAGGTATTGACAGCGAGTATGTGATGTCAGCAGCAATATTTTGTGCTTTCTCTGTTCACTATACCATCTGAGACTTGCATAGAGTAAGAGTACTATCACTAGGTGGTCATTGTCAAATGTACAGGGCAGGAAGAGAACCTTATGAGATAAGAGAAACTGTTTGAACACCTCCAAAGAGGGGAGAAAAATGTAAAACACTCATTTAAAAACACAGGAGGGAGAAAGGCAAAAGGAATAAAAAACCAAAATGGACATGTCTGAAGACAGGTCAAATGGACTTGAATGTTGTGTGTTGGCTGGCTTCTGTCTCTCACCTACATCTACTATAGTCCTTTCCTCTAAAATATCAGCCAAATAAATTACTGCAGCTGATGGATGAGCTGAGGAGGAGGCAGCATGCGTTAATACAGTTACTAATACGGACAAAACTGACAAATTAAATTCTTATATTTTGTCACTGATCTTGCTACAGTATACTACTTCTTATATGTGAAAGACTAGAAAAAACCCTTACTGTCGCATTGATAATTGTGTAGCAGGACAACAGCAGCAGATGTTCTAGAAGTATGTACCACTGCTTCGGTTTTATCAAGTTCCATTATAGTGGTAAGACTTGATTCATGAGTTCATGGCTTTCCCATGAAAAGTGAAGATGCCACCTTTGTCTCTGGGATTTTTAAAATAATAACATTTTTTTTTAAAAGCGTTGCTTACCTGCATAATTATAAAAAATATATTATATAAGGTATAAATAATTTGCTACTAAATGTCAGACTATTTCAGGCTGAGAAGAGGATCTAGATGTTCTGGCCTTTAGCTCTTAAAAGGTAGCTTAATACTCTTAATAATATTTCTTCCCTTAGCTTCTAAAATCATAGAATCATAGAATGGTTTGGGTTGGAAGGGACCTTCAAGATCATCGAGTTCCAGCCCCCCTGCCATGGGCAGGGACACCTTCCACTAGACCAGGTTGCCCAAAGCCCCATCCAGCCTGGCCTTGAACACCTCCAGGGATGGGGCATCCACAGCCTCCCTGGGCAACCTGTTCCGGTGTCTCACCAGCCTCACTGTAAAGAATTTCTTTCTAGTATCTAATCTAAATCTCCCCTCTTCCAGTTTAAAACCATTACCCCTTGTCCTGTCACTACACTTCCTGGCAAAGAGTCCCTCTCTGGCTCTCCTGTAGGCTCCCTTCGGATATTGAAAGGCCGCTATAAGGTCTCCCTGGAGCCTTCTCTTCTCCAGGGAAGCAACTACTTTAAACTAAATATGGTTTGAAATAAGGCATATCTTTCTGGAGTTCAGAAAATTTCCTTCTTAAATACTGTTAGCTTATGAAGGATAATCTTCTTGCAGGTTGGTTTTTTTATTAAGACTGTATGTGGCAATATTTACTGGTCCCGTGAAACATTTTTGGTTTTGTGGTTTTTGTTTTTAATGCCTCCCCACCTCTCCCACCTAAGCAGTTAGCCTTGTGGCTTTTCAGCAGACTTCTCAACTAGGTGAATGACTTGCCCATGAGTATGTGGTAAGTCGGTTGAATTTATTTTTCTTAAAATTTTTGCTGTGCTTGAATACTCCAACTTCAAATACCCTCCCCAGATAATGGGGTGAGGCTTTGGTAATGACAGAAATTATCACCTTATGGATCAAACTCTCTACAGAGATAAGTTAAAGTAATGTACTTGGGTACCCTTTCTTTTTTACTGTTAATATGTGGAGTTTTTTCTTTTCACATTTTTCTCAGATCCTTCCTATTCCTGCAATGTGTGGAGTATAGCTAACAGGTGAAGGATCACAACCCCCTTCCAGATCCAGGCTATGCAAGCTCTCTTGATTCTCTCAGATTATTTTTCCACATAGTGCCGAAGAATTTCTATTGCTGCATAGTTTATTTCATTTGCGGTCCAGAAGATTTTGATCTTTGACATTTACAAATTTAAAGTACACTTACAAATTTAAAGTACCCCAGGGCTTACTTTATTGTTTGTCTGAGAAGCAGAATTTCATGGTCACAAAGAGATTTCCTGCTCTCTGACAGTCTTTTTATGATTCTCTGAACTCCGGCATAGGAAAGGAATAAGTTCTTACTTGACGGGCTGAAATGTTTACTTCAATGATCCAGGCCTTCTTTCTAAACCTTCAGTTTAACAGAGCAAGTCTCCTTTTTTTTTTTCTCTTTCTTTTTTTTGTGTGCCAGCTGAAACCTGCAGTTGAACTACTCTTCTTATTTTGGTGTGGGTTTGTTACTTTTCATGAGTAACAGTTTTTATATGTAGTAATAACACTGCCTTACTGTCTTCAAAATATTGGGGTTATGTTGTCCTGGTGGAATTATTTTTACTAGTATTTTCTTGCCCCTGTTAACAAAATATAGAGGAAAACACTTTTCTGTGGTGTCTGTTTCTTACTGATTCCAATCTTGCCCTTTCTGTGAAAGAAGGAACATGTTGCTAACCTTTGAATGAAAGTAAATTCTCATTAATCGGCTATTCTGAAATAGTGTATTCACAGGGTGTTTTCTGCTGAGCTTCTGTCTTACTTATATAACTGAACATTTCCATATTGTGTCATCTTTCTTTTAACTGCCAGTTTAATTCGTTGTTTTTTTGTTGTTTATCAGACAGCATTATTGAAACGGCAGAGTCGATACATTCGTTCAACAGTTCCTGAAAATGCAGAGAAGGAAGCTCAAAGCTTGTTTGTAACTGAGGTAATATTGGAATTGCATGTGGCTCTGTGTAATAGCAATGTTATACCTGAATTGTTTTTCTTCTGCTTCATTTGCCATTTATAAAACAGGGAATAAAGTCCTAAAAAATATTAAATATGTATTGCCGTTTACTTGTCAATGATTTCAAGGAAAAATTTCCAGGAAAAACTAGTATTTTTTTCCATTGGTGGCTGGAAAAGAAGGATGACAGGATAGCTTTGAATTATTTTGTTTGTGTGATTGGCTTTTGCAAATGCTTCTCGCTCACCTGCCTTATGCTTTTAGATTTCCCAGGTGAATATGTGTGATTTCCATACATAATGTCGGGAACAACAGTAAATCTGAGTGAATCATTGTGACTTGTTTTTCCTGATAAAGTGTTCACACCAGTCATTCTTAGTTTGAGCATAGTAATCTTGTACAGTTTGCTGGAACAGAGGTATTCATAACTATAATGCTTGTAGAGGCCAAAATTCATTATGACTGCTCAGTTTGTATGCTATAAGTAGAAGAAACAGCCTCAACCTAAGGTTTCTCATAACTGCTTGCTTACATTGGCATTCCCTTGGTTCTGACTAGGATGTTGCATTTCAGTCAGTGTCCTGTTGAAGCCTTTTAGCAAGTGAAGGTTTAGAACTTTTATGTTTTTTTATAGTATCTACTGGTTTTCTGCTGATATACTTTAAGCTGATATTTTAACATCTGAAAGAAGTAAACATCTGTTGCAATTCCGAGAAAACTGAAGGAGCTCCAAGTAGCTGAATCTACCTCAACCCCCAAAGTGTTTTCTCCACAGTGATACATATCCTTAATTCCCATACTAAACCTCTCTAAGATAAATTCGAAGAAAGTAGACAAGGAGGGAGGAGTGTTATAGGTAATTCATAAAGTTTAATGAGTTTCTGCAGAAACAATTGCTTGGCAAGTATTAACTTCATATTTTGAAGTGTAAAAAATTTTTTTTTGAATTATTAGATGCTATGTTTGTGTACGTATAAGTCTGTTCATGTAACATATAAAATTTTGTGCCATATGGTTTCTGGCAACAGATTTTGTCAGTTTTATGTTACATTGGTCAAAGCCTCAATAAATCAGTACTTTTATGTTGTAGCAATATGGGTGGAGTGAAACGGTATTTCCTGTGATCTAGTCCAGACCTTAATCACATAATTGCTTTTCAAGAGCTAGTAGCGTGTAGTTTAAATATTAGTTTAATTGCACTAGAAGTTTAAATTTAAGGAAAAGATGTTTTTAGTTTCTCGGTATACATATGTACAAAATTGAATATTCGATTTTAAGGATGCATCTGTATTTTAATGCTGAGTTTTCTAAAGTCTGCTGCAGCGAAATGCTGCTTTAACTTTTCAGATAACTAAAGATGGTTAATCCAGATGCTGAGTGTCTTCACCATTTTCTGGTTTTATAAGATACACATATAGCAGATGATAACATCCTATTTAAACATATCACTTGTTGCAAAAAGCTGTGTTGCAGTAGACTGTAGTTGCCAAAGAAAGGAAATTAACAGAATTTTTAGAGACCGACATGTAACCATAGTAGTTCATAAACAGCCATATCTTAAGAGGTTTTTTGTTTGTGTGCCTAGGGAATGCTCTTAATCCTCTTCCAATTAATATTGATATTTGGTTTTCATTGAAACAGTGCATCAAAACCTACAATTCAGACTGGCATGTTGTTAACTATAGATATGAAGATTACTCAGGAGAGTTTCGACAGCTTCCGAAGTAAGTATGTTATGTTAGCTAGATTAGATTTTGAATTTGTGAAGGAACTCTAACTGTATTTAATATAAATGTATTTATTACAGAAATGTATTTGTACATGTAATATGTAACTTGAAACATGATATATCAATATTTAATAGTCAGTAGAGATTATAAAGATTTCTTGGATTAAATTTATATTGGTGAACTTGAAGGTAAAAAGTCTTGTTAAACTGTTTTTTGGAAAGATCCTGTAATAACACTGCCTTATGAATAGGCAGATCAAAACAAGAAATTATATCATTAACAATGTGAATGTAAGTATTGTAACTAAAACAGGCTAATGTTTAGATGAAACTAAAATGGTGATATCCTGTTTTCGTAGCTTCAAAGGCAGCATTTGGAACTCTCTTTAGGAGCTTAGGGAATAGAACCTAACTGAGATGGTTAGAGCGAGTGTTTGAACTATCACAGATTTTCACAGGAAGATTCAAAGCAAAAGCCCAGTCCACATGTATTACAGACTTGCTAAACCATCTGCTAGAGAAATCTTTTCCAACTTCTTCAATGTCTGAGTGGCTGAATACTCTGAATCCCACGAATCTGGAAGATCTATGTCTTCCCTACATACTCTCCTGCATGCATCAGTTAAGAAATATCTCAGCTTTCCTGTGAAAAGTTCTGTTATATTCACAGGTTTTGTAAAAGTCAGTAGCTGGTTTTTACTTGCCCTGAACAGAAACCACTCTATTTAATAGGAGCTTAAATAAAGGCATTGTCCTAAAAGGACACAATGGCTACAGGTATGAATTCTTGCTCCTAAGATATTAGGAGTGCAGTGAATGAGAAGGCATTTGGTTCTCTCCAGTTACACATAAGCAACAAGCAGAAAAAAAGTAAGCTGTGGCCAGATGCACAGTTTAGGAAAATTGCTGGCTAAGAAATACATTTTTTGAAAAATACATGCTTTTACTTGGTTGTTCTTGTGCTTTTTCCTCTTCAGTTAAGAAAATAACATCTTCGCTTTTGCAGCTATGAAATATGTAACTAATCACAAAATGTCTAGTATTTTAGAAGTTTTTTTTCTTTCATAGTAAAGGGACAAAACCAGAGAAGCTTCCAGTTCATTTATATGAAGTGGATGAAGAGGCAGATAAAGATGAGGTGAGATAATAGTAATTCCTTACTTTCTGTTGCTTTCAGTAATGAATGTTGGGTAAGGAGAGGTTACAAGTTAAGTGTTGAAGTCAGTAAATGAAAACAGAGAGTAGCTTGAACAGCCTGATTGGGAAAAAAAATGTAGTTATTTTACCTATCTCCTTTCAAATAGTCTTGTACTCCTGAGATCTGTCATGTGAGTAGAACAAGTTTTGACATGGTGTAATTGAAGTTTTAATACTTGGTGATGTATAATCCTTCAGCTTTCATAAAATGTTTTGTCTTATACTGTTTCTGTATAGACGGACATGTAGAGAGAAATATTTCATGCAGTTTAATCACCAAGTCAAGTAAAATCACAGGTGAATCTGTTCCAACATGACAGTACACACACTTCAGCATGTGTGTGAGTTAGAATTAGTTTGTCGCAAATTTGAGTACAGGGTAAGAACTGGAGATCTGTCACAGAAACAAAAGCCAAAAAAATTGACTAAAACTCTAAGGTATTTTCTTTTTTGTCTTATGAGGAGCATCTGAAGGAGCCGGTGTTGTTCAGCCTGGAGAAAAGGAGGCTGAGTGGAGACCTTATCGCTCTCTACAACTACCTGAAAGGAGGGTGTAGAGAGATGGAAGCTGGTCTCTTCTCCCAAGAACAGGCAATAGAACAGAGGAAACAGCCTCAAATTGTGGCAGGGGAGGTTTAGATTAGATATTAGGAAAAATTTGTACACCAAAAAGGTTATCAAAGCATTGGAACAGGCTGCACAGGGAAGTGGTGGAGTTGTCATCCCTGGAGGTATTTAGAAGACGGGTAGACATAGTGATGTGGTTTAGTGATGTTTTTTGTTAGTTTTAGGTTGATGGTTGGACTCGATGATCTGAAAGGTCCNCAGCCTCAAATTGTGGCAGGGGAGGTTTAGATTAGATATTAGGAAAAATTTGTACACCAAAAAGGTTATCAAAGCATTGGAACAGGCTGCCCAGGGAAGTGGTGGAGTTGTCATCCCTGGAGGTATTTAGAAGACGGGTAGACATAGTGATGTGGTTTAGTGATGTTTTTTGTTAGTTTTAGGTTGATGGTTGGACTCGATCTGAAAGGTCCATTCCAACCTACACAATTCTATATTTCTATGATTCTATATCTATAGCTTCAAGCAATTTTCAAGTATGTTTCAAATGTCAAAGACTTTTTTCAGTAACTGTTTCTGTTATTTGTGTGATTTATTTAACTTTTGCCACACCCTGTTTCAAAACACAGTGTTTAAATGCCAGTGTTTTCTTTTCTTATGAGTACTCGAACTCTTGCATCACAGAAAAGAATTAAAATAAAAAGATTTTTTGTGGATTTTACCCTTTGATAATTACTTTGCTTCTACATTCCTCGTATTCAAAACTGCTACGTATGAAATATGCAAGTTGCAAGTTTTTCTGGATTAAATGTGGAAAAATAGATCAGGGAGTGCATCTAAGTAGGTAGATTCCTGAACAGGAAGTCTCAGGATACTGTTTCTCCAGTGCTGCTACTAATCTGCACTGTGATACTTGGACAAATAATTCCGAGCGCCTGTATCCAAATCTTCCTATTTGTAAGATGGGAATAATTATGTTTTCTGCTACACCAAGATGAAAAAAAACTTGGCATTATTTACTGTGATACTATTTCTGACAACAGAAGTGTTTTAGAAAACAGTGAATTAAACATTAAAAAAATTAAATGGAGATAGAATTGACACTTATGGTTAAACACTGAAAAAACTATAGCTTGGCTATTATCAGGTGGTATGTTTTATACTAGGAAGTATAAGTGGGGAGGACTTCCCGTTTCCTTCTGCCCGGTTTCCTGTTAAAGCAGGCAGGAACGTCATATCTCTTTCAGAAGTAGAGTCACTGGAGAAGAGGTCTGTTACTCTTTGTTGAGGAACTTAAAATATAAACACAAGAAGAAAGCATGCTAGGAAGAAAAGGGAGCTTAATGGGAATAGGGTGGGAGGACCATAAATTCTTTCCTTGAGGGTAGAATTAATGCAGGAGTTTTTCTTTCAAACTTTAACATCTTTGTACGCCAAAAAGCCTATATGTAAATCTTAGATTAAAAGTTGTCTGGTGGTCTTTTTGTTTCGCTTTTGTTTGTGCTTTTTTTTTTTCTTTAAAAAAGCTGATTTATTAGGGGAATGGTAGAAAACAAAAAGCTGCAAGTGATTAAAAATTGGAGGAAAACCAGATAAAGATTAGTTTAATCTTGCACCATTAAAAAGAAGAGAATTACCTTTCCAAAACTAATTTGGGCTATCAGGCCATCAGGTTGGTGTTTGTAAACGGAATTCGTAAATCAGCCTAGGGTATGAGATCAAGATAAGGATTGTTTTTGTTGAAACAGTTGCTGTTGAACTAAATTTTGGAGCCGAGTTTGTGGGAAAGATCATT
>VXAK01006672.1:0-17846 GCA_013399435.1 Arenaria interpres | reverse complement strand
CCATCCCATCTGCATCGTGCTCACAATAAAAGCTGGGTGATGAAAAGTGTCTGTCTCTTTCTTCAATGGCTGGTGTTTTAGGAGGACCCTTTCTGTTCGTCTGCTTTTGATCCTGATCTGTGCATTCCCAGTGCCTGCCAGTGGTGTCATCATCATCCTGGGAGCTCGATATTAGTTTTGTATATATTAGTATGTNGATATTAGTTTTGTGTATATTAGTATGTATTTCATTATTTTCTTATTGATGTTATTATATTTTATTTTTATTATTAATAATTCATTAAAATAGTTTTAGTTTTCTTTTCAACCCATAAGTTGAAAAGAACTCTCTCTTTTTGGGGAGGGAGAGAAGTTAAACAGAGCACCTGTCATTTCTTTAGTGGCCAGCCCAGCCTAAACCACAACTGCTCAAATTTTTGCTGAGTGAATTAGAAAGGATGCCAGTGCTCTGATACCAAAATTATTTTCTGAAGTAAATGGGATCTCACAGAACATGTGTTCCACTGTTTGCTTTCAACATGTTTAAATGAAAAAAAGTCAAGGAAATAGAAGACATAAGAGTTCAAAGACCTCAAAGAGGACTTTCCATAACTACAGCAGCTGTTTTATTTGTCATCCAGTAGCTCAGAATTTTGCAATATAGCAGCAATAATTTTGTACAAAAGCAGCAGTGAATTGACCCAGGGAACAATATGTCTTTCAGAAAATGAGGCCAGGTTCAGATCTTCAAAGGAATTTAGGAACGTGATTAATGACAATGTGGTAGTTAAACACCTCTAAGGGCCAGGATCAGAACTGTTCCCTCATATTCTAAATTCCCTAGAGACAAGACATCTGAATACAACACTCTTTAGACATTGAAATGTAACAAGACTCCTTACCTTAGACAATCTAGTTATAAGAGAAAAAAAAGGTCGTATACAACTTTCACCTTTTCATATCTTATTATAATGAAAGAGATCATACCAGTCTTTTATCTACAAATAACCAAAGTATTGCAAGAAACTTTATTTGCACAATTCCCATTAAAATTACATAACCTAAATTCTTTAGAAAGCCTCCTTAATTTTTCTTGGGATTTTTTTCTTGGTAGTTCACAATGGTCTTTTATAATTTCTAATTATTTTTCAGTTGCTGTGCCTTCTTTCTCCACCTGCTGCATAAAGAACCATACAATAGGTCAGTAATAAAGCTTTTCTTTTTAGCATTTGTTTTTTTAATGGAATGTAATCTTTTGACATTCCATGTGAGCTGAAGTGTAAAATCAGAATATCTTGTGTTTAGAAGAATAACAGGCTAGCTGGGCTTAGGACAAAACTGTAATAGTTCCTGAAACATTCTATTATTTTTATTTTTTATTATTTTATTTATATATAAGATCCTACTGACTTTTAAATTACAAGAGCAAACTTAATGGTTTGAATACATAATGTCCAAGGAGCTGTAGACATGTGTTATTTAAAGTCAATAGATAGAAGAGTGAGTATGTGCAAGATGGCATGACATGATATTAGACTAAAAGGATGCAATTTTAACCAGCTTAGAAACAGAACATCATGTTTACAATGAAGTGTATTCATCAGAGAGCTGTTAGTATGAATTATTAAACTTAGTGCACTTCAGATAATGTAATTGAACGTGGGACACTGCAATATAAATGATAGTTTGCAAGGAAATAAATTTAACCTTCTCCTAGCTCTAAAATAGATATAATACATAATATTAGCATACAATTTAAAGGTCAACAAGAGGTGGTAGTCCATCAGTATTATGTAGGTTAGGCATACTGGCAGTTTGAAAAATAAGTGACTGGCCAAATGATTTTATAGACTTCTGTTAGGCCCATACTCCTTCACATTTCTCTGTTACTTTTCCTACCCTTATTCCCCTTCACTACTTTCCTCCTTTAATAAATCTATTTTATTATACAACCTCTCAGTCTCTAAAAGGTTAAGATGTACCAGGTATTCTCACTATCTGGGTTGCAAGATTAAATTGCAGCACTGGGGTTTCTTCTCTGTGCTTCTGGTAGTGCTGCCTTCTAGATCCACCAAAGTTCTCTACCAGTGTTTATATGTGGTTAGGATTTTGCCTTTTTTTGTCAGGCAAAAGATATAAAACCAATACACTGCTTGATGTCTTCTCCTCCTACCTGTGTATTCTATGAATTCTAAAAGAAAAAGACTTTTCAAGAAACTGTGGTACTGGGGAAAGGACAGAGTAAGAAAATGGACTTCACATCTCAGGAAGTTAATAATTAATTAGGAAGACCCTCCTACCTGTGTAAACTGAGTTGTGATTGGGAAGGAGGTGCTAGTCAGTATTATTTGAAAGATATTGCATTACACTCAGCTGGTTATCAGGAATCCTGTGTCACATGAATTGTGTTTTGAAACTAGGTCATAGAGAATAAGTCTTCACATAATTGCTGACCATTAATTTAGCACCTTTGTCAGCAGTCTCCATAAAGAAAAAAAGTATTGAAATAACACACACTAAAATGTCCTCTCTCTTTCCATGCGATTTCAAAATGTTCCCTTCAGGTCATTTTTTCAGTCACATCGGTGAAGAAAACCTGTATTAGCCATCACAGAACAAGATCAAGAAAGCTGCAGATGTTAACGGACTGTTAATTCAGCATTTTTATAATAACATTAGAAACAAAAGAAAATAGTTGACTAAGCAAAAATAATTCAAGTCAAGGTCATTCATAAAACTTTCCTGATATTTAATCAGCTTCTCTGTTCAACTTTCAAAACGTCTAGCGGTTATGTTCAAATCAGGTCAAAAGTAACCATTAAGTCAGGTATATATTTAGATAGAATTTAAATGCATTTTTTCACAAGGTTCCAATGTCTTCTTTCTTATATTATTTTTTTTTCCTTTAACCTATAGTATATTACAGATGTTCACTATGGAATAATCTCAGTAAAATTCTGGAAGTAATAAGTAACATAATTATGAACCACTTCAATTTTCTGGATATGTATTGTGAAATAGATATCATAATAATTTTAGGGAAAAGATATTCTTGTACATAGAGCTGGAAGATATCTCTACAAAATACTGAAGTGAAAATTCTTTTAGATCAGAAAATATATTTATAACAGAATTAGCCAGAGAAAGTAATCTGTGATTGACGTGTTGAATCCTCTGACGTTTTAGTTTCCTACTTCCAGCTGTTGATATTGATTGGCTTGAACGAGAAACACAAGGATTTGAATGTGGAACAGACAAAGAATTATTTTCTGTAGAAAGGGTAAATTTGAACGGGATCTTTTATTCAAAGCAAGAGGGCATAATAACTGGCATGGAAGAAGTATAAGATTTACTGAATGAAAAAAAAATAATGAAACAATCTCAAACATATCTAAAATAATATTAAGAAAGCAAGAACAAAGTACAGAAAAAGAATCTGCAAGAAGGAAGCTTATGACATCATTGCAGGGAAGTACAGAAGCAAAGTGAAAAGAGTCAAAACATAGTTAAGCTGAACTTTATTTAAAGAAAATTACAGCTGTCAGTGACAAAGATAAAAATAGAAAAGGGTCATCAGGGATAGAAAACAGAAAAAAAGTGATACTAACATATGCTCAGAAAAAAATAAATATCAAGGTTAATCTATTCCAGTTGCCAAAGGAATATATTCATCTCAGTTTTTTATTTTTTTTTAAATGTGATTGCTATACAGAAAAATAATAGTAACCTATCATAAAAAAAAAATTAAAAAAAATGTGACAGAAATAAGGATATCTGACATGTAAACAAACCTTAGGCTGCATTTTCTGACAAAATCAGGATAGTCCATTAGTCTCTGTCCCTGAGGAATCTATTCCTTAAAAGAATCATTAGTTGAAATTGAAAGTTCATTACTAGGAATGAATGATGGCAATGCTCTCTGAATGGAGGGCAGGAAATATAGCACTGTATGTACAGCAGAGCATAATAGGACTCAGTGCTGCATAACGGCTCAGAACGTATTTTGGAGAAAAAAATTACCAAATCCATGGCACTCCTCAGACTCTTGCGTAAGTTACAAAATTGCATTAGATAGCACATAAGATTCACTCTCTATATATACATATGTTCGTAAGTACACTTATATGCATATTTTCTGACAGATGATCTATTAGATCATCATTGTTGTCAGTCCAATCTATATAGATTTATAAAAGCACCTCATACAGCTCCCTATAGAAAAGAATATTTCAAATGGATTTATTTTAATCAGAAATTACGAATGGCTAGGTAACAGGAAAGTGACACAAGTTACATCAAACAAATCAGACTGGAAAGAGATTAGACAGTGATTTTCCTAGACATTATTCTTGCAGTAGAATTATTTAATATTTTCAGTAGAGACCTTCATGTAAGAAGTAAATGGGTGCTCTGAGATGTGCAGGTGATACAAAATGTAAATACAAAGTATTATCCATACTCTGGAGGACAGACCAATAAATTGAAGAATCAGAAGAATTTGTGGACTAAAGCAATGGAAATGGAATTGAATTTAAAAATAAAAAGTGCAAAGATATATACTTCAGGATTAATGATAATTTGAGCCTATAAATGTAAACTACATTGACTGTATATGACAAAAGAAAGGAAAAATCTGAATCCATTGGTGAGTAATGGGATGGCAATGTGATGTGTCTGTGAAAATGCTAATGATATCCTGGGATGCATCAAGAAAGATATTCTCAGTACAGATAGGAAAACACTGTTCCTTTTTTTTTGTAACACCTTTGCAGGATCTTACTCAAAATATTCTATACAGTATTATTCATCTGATAATGATGAAATTAATCTGAATTAGGTGCAGAGAAAGACTATACAGATGACTACAAGAATAGAAAAATCCCTAAGAAATCATGTTAGAAGAGATAGTAAAAATGTTGAGAGAAGATTGCTTTCTTTGTAAGTGTGCAAATATAAGAAGGACAAGAATGATTTGTTTTACAAGGCAAGGTTATGCGTGTTTGATAATCCTTTTGGTGAAGAAATTTTTCCTAATATACAATCTAAATCTCCTTTGGTGCAACTTGAGGTTGTTTCATCTCATCCTATCACTTGTTATGTGGGAAAAGAGACTAACCCCCACCTTGCTACAACCTCCTTTCAGGTAGTTGTAGATAGTGATAAGGTCTCCCCTGAATGTCCTTTTCTCCAGACTAAACAATCCCAGTTGCCTCAGCTGCGCCTCATAAAATCTGTTCTCTAGACCCTTCACCAGCTTCATTGCCTGTGAACAATGAAGCCCTTGGACAAGGGCAACAAATCTGGTGGAGGGTCTAGAGCACAAGTCTTGATCCTTAAACCAGCATTCTGGGTCTGTATTACTGAATGGGTATAAATCTGATTTGAGATTAGATTAAATTCATGGAATATTTGTCGTGGTTTCAGCTGAAATCACCGCAACCGGACCAACAGATGGCCCATCCATCCCCCAAAAGAGGAGAGGAAGAGATGAGGAGATTCAGAAGTTTAGAATGAACTAGACTACTTTAATGAAGAATTAATATTAAAATAAAAAAAAAAAAAGAAAATAATGAAATAGATACAATATATACAAAACCATATCAAGCTCCCAGAATGACAGTCCCGTCACCTGAAGGCACTGGGGAAGTCCCAGACTGGACTCAGCGATGGATGGGAACTGGATTCCAGATCTGGAGTCAGGAACACTCGGATTGGGATCAGATGAACAGACAGGGTCCTCTTTGGACGTTGGCCATCGCAGGAAGAGAGCTGACCCTTTGATCCCTCAGCTTTTATACTGAGCATGGGGCAGATGGGATGGAATACCCCAGTTGGTCAGGTTTGGGTCACCTGTCCTGTCCACTCCTCCCCACAGATGTGACCCCTCTACGTTTTTCCGTTTCCGACCCTCTAAGGGGCAAATAATGAAAACTGGCTGACCTTGGTTGTTACGGCAATAAGTATAAGCAAGAGCCTCTCTGCATATCATTCCTTGGCATTTAGCACAAACATTGGTCTTATCATTCTGAGAATGAGCAGTTTTCTCCACTATATGCTGTTAATTTCAGAGAGTTAGAGGAGGCCTAGCTAAAATGTAAAATTATGGAACACAAAATTGGTTTGGTTTTACTTCAAACTGGGACAATATTTTAAAATTTAGGATTGATATTATAAAGAGCCAAATTCTAGCTGTAAGAGTCTCTTAAACACTGCATATGCATATACCTACAAAATCACTGGGTTTGGTTAAGCAACGTTGACTTCTCTTTTTTTTCCTTTTACTGATACTCATCTTGCCTTTCCCAATTTCTGTCATTTCTGGATGAATATCTGAAACTACCTGTTATCATTCCCCTACCCACTCAAGACCACTTTCCCAGTACTTAATTGGGAAAAGACAGCTCACTCTGGCATTCTCTAGCCTCATGACATTTGCAGAGAGGAGTCTTTTTCGCTTGGTTATCATGACTAGTGCAGCTCCACATATAATTGTACAGAAAAGACCAAGAAATTCAGAAGGCATCTGCAGTATCTTTCTGTATAGTGCTCCAGAAGAGAAATGGGGAAAAAGTAAAGAGGTTTTGTTAGGGGAAAAAAAAAAGCAAAGGGAAATTAATATTTTTAATAATGAGGAGGAAACCTAAAATTTTCATAATTTCAGTCTGAAGTTTTA
Source organism: Arenaria interpres (assembly GCA_013399435.1). NCBI lineage: Eukaryota > Metazoa > Chordata > Aves > Charadriiformes > Scolopacidae > Arenaria > Arenaria interpres. Next base: position 11,194 of record VXAK01006672.1, on the reverse strand, counting down.
CTTATTTTATATACAAAAAAACCCGAATGTGTGGAAACAGGTTTGTATGACAATATTTTTTTAGTTTCTTAATCTTTGTCTTCTCCACTGCTTTTTCTGCTCCAACATGACAAGAAAGTAGCAGAAAATTGAAGGTTATATCTTCTCAGTTCTTTTGTTGTCTGTTTTAAAACACTGTTTAGTAATTTTTGCATAACTTTACAAAGTACATATTTTTGAAATAAATATCATTCATCTACAGAAGGCAGAATACCTTAGAATACTAGATTCAAAGACAGCTGAATCATGTTACCTTTAAATCACTAATGTAATTGTTTCCCTTAATTAGGGAAAGTTCAGTGTAGAATGAGAATAATAATCATAGTGATAAAACTTTACCTTTATAGCATTTAGCCAAGTGTTAGAGGTCTATTTACACAGAAGCAGCTAAGAATCAGGGCAGAGAATATTTAGTGACTTACCCAAGGCCAAACAATTCAATTCCAGTAACAGAAATAAGATTCCATAATTTAAGTCTCCTTTTTTCCTAGCTAGACCTCACTCCTGTCAAGCACCTGTCTTATAGACAAATACCCTTGTTCTCTATGGTGAACTGAACTGAAAGGAAATGAAGTCACCTTGTGTGATTTTATTAGCTGACCTGTCTTGATGAAATATTGAATCCTCTAAAGATGGTGCATAGAATTTATCTTTCTGGTCCTAGATATGTTAATAGTATTCTTTTACTCTTTCTTCTGTAGAAATTTTGGATATAACAGAAATGTGGCAGTGCCACCAGAGGTGCAACCTTACAGCACCGTCTTTTGCAGTTGGGTAGACTTAAAAGAGAGCAGATGTGATGGTAAAGGACTCAGTACATTAACAGCTTAAATAAAAAGTAAATGGCATATCAGACAGAAATGTGAAGTGAAATACCTCCTATCTAAATATACACATGCAGTCGCAGCTGTTTCCGAGGTAACACAATGTGCCTTTCTGAACAGTAATTCCCCAAAGCAGGTGTAACTTTCAAGGGATGAGTCAGTGCAGAAAAACATTCAGACCCATAACATTTCTAACACCAGCAGTTAGTTATTTTAGGTGAATTTTTCCTTGTCATAAGCTTTTATATAATCACTAGCAAAAGTTTGTCATGAAAATAAGTGCAGTCTTTTAGCAATCTCTACCTCTTCTTCCTGCAGAGTGATCTGTTCTTCTGTATGTCAATAAAACAGGAACAAAGATAAATTAATAAGAAAGTCAGGAGGAAAGAGTATTTGATTAAGGCTTCACTGCCTGACAGAATAGCTATCTATAAATCTTTTGTGTATCTTTTACTTTTGCAAAACTGGGTACTAGCCAGTAGTGTACAATGCTCTGTAGGCAGGGAATCCAATTCTCTACTGCCTGAAGCCTGTGTAGTTTCTTAGAGCTTCTCAGTGTGCATGTAAAATACCACTATTCTGATCATGCTTGCACTTCTTTGCACACAAGATAGTGATTACCTAAGGCGATGTGAAATCAGACCAAGAAAGACAGGGAAGAGGATTATTTCCTTATGATCAATATTTAAGCGAGAAAATACAGAATAATAACAAACACATCCATTTTCATGAGCTTTCACCTTTTTTTCCCAGTGTTTGTAATAGCATTAATCAATTTTTAATTATTAATTCAGGCAGACGTTAAAATATTCAAACTGTATAAAATTTTCCAGTAGATTACCAATGCATTAAAACCCACTAAAAATTACATTTTTATAGCATACCTGAAAGAAATGTTAATCATCTCTGCAGAAGATCTATTTAAAACCTGTGCACAGATTTAGAAAACTAGATTCCTGCTGTATTACTTTGGGGTGCTATAATGTACCTATTAGTACTTTGCTCAGAGTGCCAGTGGACTAAAATATCTAACAATGCACAGAGTGAATATGGAACATCTATTTGTTAATTTTTCATAGTATCAGTATATCTTGCTGCACCTTAGTCAATTTGTCAAATACTCTGAGTGGTTTACAGCGAAGGACTGCAGCTTTGCCATTTTAATGTTTTCTTTTTTGTGGGCTTGCTCTTGCATGAGGTGCCACAAAAGCTTTCAGGGGACGTGTTTAACTATTTGTTTCTCATTCATACTTACATTTTTCATTCACAGATTGAAAGTAGAGGCCTACAGTCAAAGGAGATGTGGCTGGCTGCCTTTCAGCACTACAATGGAGAGTAATCATCTGTCATTCATATTCTTTTCCCCCCTCACACACTCTTGGCCTTATGTGGCAATAATTGTAGTCTAGATGAAAGTGCAGAGAATATAAAATATTCATGTTCTGCTGTATTTTTGCAAAATGACAATATTATGTAAATAATTCTTAGTGTTACATCAGTATTTTAGGTAACAAGATGATATCATTCAAAGAAGCCTTGAAAATTTGTAAAGATACATCAGAACACAGACAAGATTAAGAAGTTAATATCCACAAAAACAAGAACATAAGAATGACAGTAGTTCAGACTGAAGGTCCTGTATTCAGAAGTGAAAAGCTTATGTAGAAGAAACCTAGCAAGAAGAGGATGTGCTGAAATGTTCTCAAAAGACTTTCTCAGCCTTGAGATGGGAATTGCAGTTCCAGGACTCAAGGCAGCTTTATGTCCTTGTCTACCAGAGGAAAGCTGGTAATGGAAAGTGCTGTCGCATCTCTAGGGAGATGTGACAGGCTTCTTGCCTTTTATCACGGTCAGACTGTTTTCCTCAGAATAATTTGCCTGTCATTGTATAAACATACTGCACTTCAGAGACTTCACATGCTTTGGTAATGATCAACTTACTAGTCAGAGAACCATGGACCTTTATGAGTTCACTCATACTGATCAGCCGTCACATCTGGCCAGACAGTAAAGCTTACTGATTTGTGTGGTTTGCTTAAAAACTATGTAAAAAACATACCCTTGTATTTTGAGAAATAGCTTTAATCTATTAGTTGATGCAAGAGAAACAAACAGGAACAAAGGAAATTGGTCCTGCAACTTCCATTTGTAGGGAACTGCAGTGAAATCATTAAGATCAGTGTGAATGGAAAATGAACAGTATTTTTCAGCTATAGAAGCAATGGAAAGAAAAACAGAAGAAAGTGATGCCTATAAGAATAGCATGTGCTGGTAGCATGTAGATTATCATGTGGTCATCAAGACCCACACATACCTATATTTTGATTCTTAAAATATTCATATCAATAGACAAATAACTAATTAAAATCTAAGGACTCAGTGAGGTTAGACAGGATGGAGGGATTAATCTCTGAAGAGTGGAAGAGACACATGCAAAAATAACACATAATCACAAATCATCTGATGAGATGGTGAGCCACTGGTATTCCTTGGAATATGTATCATCCTGGGACCAACTGCTATTGTATAAGCACCTTGGCCACTGCATACTGGAGAGGCTGCTGAGACGCAAAGATCTTTGTGCTTGTGAGTATGTGAGTATGAGTGTGAGTGTTAATGAATTAAATTAGTTGGGTTTGTTTGGTTTTGTTTTGTTTTTAATAAAATCACTTTTTCTTCCTAGAAGGTCTGCACTAAGTTTTCCTGCATTTTTGCTCCTATGTTATGACACTACTTCCTACCTTCTATTTCTCCATTGTTCTCATTATTTTCTATTTTATCATATATCCTTCTTCTGCATGATCTGAAAACAAAACAAAACAAAGCAAACAAACAAACAAAAAAACCCCCACCAAACACCCCAAATAACATACCAAGATGTGGTCCCTAAGAGCTTGTTTTACAGATAGCACTTTCAAGCCATAGAGGTCTACAAGAAAGAATGACAAAAAATGAAGTATAGCTAGACTATGAGCCAGTTCTAAAATTGTTTCCCTTAACAGTGATTAAACAAGATGCCTTCCATCAAGAGGATCCAATTCAGTCTGGCTTTTTCTATGTCGTAGATCTTATAGGAGACTCTTGAAAATCATTGGGTGGAATCCAGTAGAAATTCAGTGGTTAGTCTGACTTGGAGGTTACATGACTTATTCTTCTACTCAGTTTGCAGAAAACTGAAAAAAATATCAAGGGCAGAGATTCAAAAAGGAAAATGTATTTATTGGTTATTAATGAGAAAAAGGAAGTGGAGTGAAATATATCCACAATGGCTTTCACAGTGTGAAGTGCAGCTGTCCTCTACGTGGCCAGCCAGCTTGGAAGGGCAGTGCAAAGGGGCAACAAAGGCCATTCTACTAATTGTCTTTTGCTGACATTTTGTTTCTAAAGGGATGTGCGTAAATAAAGTAAATTCTGATATTAAGGATAATTGTATCAGGTCATGAAGGATATACTCCAAAATAGAATCAACCAGCCCTCCGAAAGGCACCAGTCTCGTGTTAGTTCTAGAAGACCAAAGTGAGAGGAAATAAAAAGAAATACTGCAATTAAATGTTTGGTTTTTTTTAAAAAAAAAAAACACCACAAAGAAACCCAAACAAAAAAGACCACCCCAAAACTATACTTAAATTGCTATCAAGTCAGGTAGTTCCAAGCTTTACAAGCTGTAAATGAAGTCTGTCCATGAATGTCTCACATTTAATTAGTAGGTGACAATTTGCAGTGTTAGCCACCAGACGCCTACATGTCCAGATAACTTCAAAATAATTAGGGTGTTAGGTAGCTGTCTATCAGTAATGGAACGCTATTAGTTGGTGTTCTTCCATGCTATACTGGCTATTAGTTTCAGCACCACTGATATTTGATTGCTTAATAAAAAAGAAGGAATGAGGAAAGGAAAGAAGGAAGGAGACAGAAAGGTAGGAAGCAAGTACGCAAGTCTTAAGAGCTATGAGGTAATTTCAGACATTCATTATAACAGCTAGGAGACTTACATATTGGGGGCGGGGAAGAGAGAGAGAATGTTGTTTTCAGTTCAACTTTTTGCTTAGGGATTTCAGTGATTCAGTTCTGAATAACATCTGTGGCTTGATCCAAAGGCACAGAAGCAGTCATTCTGACTCCACTTGCCTTGGAACATGCCATTGACAACAAGATGTATGGACCAGGCACAGATTTAAGTCTGATGTCCTGAAGTTGGTTTTTTTCCATATAGAATAAAACGAGTGAGAGCAAGAGAGGACTTGCAAGTCAGAAATTTAGCTTTGTAGCCACTGAAAAAACAGCAGTAACATTCCCCAGCTGTGCTTATTACTACTGCACAACAGTGATAATTACCAAATTTCTATATTTATAGAAAACTGGTACCTCATAAATATCCAGCTGTGCTTTTATCTAAGTACAATATGTGACCATTTTCTATAAATATAGACATTTGGTAGATGCATTTTATAGCTGTTAAAATGCAGGGTGAAGTTATAGGAATGTTCATTTATTTATTTATTTATTTATTTGTAAGATAGAAAAATTCTGCCTTTCAGGAAAATCAATATTACTCATTGCCATTTTCAGTGAACCCATTACTGATCATTTAGCAATTTTTGACCGTGAGGGCTATACAGAGTTTTATTTTAGCAGTATGTCTTACAGGAAACAAGTAGATTAATGAAGTTTGTGATCATGATGGTTAATGTGCATAGTCAACGACTATACTGGCTGTAATGCTGGAAACACTGGCTCCAAGAAATCCATGAGTGGTGTGGAGCTGTACAGGTACAATAAAACATGGACATTGATCCAGATGAGACAAGTGGAATATTTCAATTATTTATCCACAAACAACCGCAACAGCAGCAAAATCCTGACATAAGATAAGATGCTTAACTTCGAACTTGGAATAGATCTTATAGTCACCAAAGTACCTCAGAGGCAGAAGGCAAGTTTTCAGTAATTAATGGCTTGTGGATTTAAGAAAAAAAGGAGGGTGTCAGCATTTACATAGTGAAGGGTAGGAGAGTATGTTTTTTAAACATCTAGCTGACAACTGCAGGGAGTTTTGCAAATGTTTGCAAGTGCCTTCTTAAGAAATACTCATCTGAAAATGACTATACCTATAAATGGATTATGGTATCTAAAACTGCACATGCCTGTTATTGTTAATTCTGCCTGCTGGTCTTCTTCCATGTTGTCTAATAAGTTTTACCTTAAAATGCTTATCCTATTTTAACAACAGCAGCTGAAGAGAAGAAAAACACCCAACTCCCTATTTATGCCAGACAAGCCTTTTTTTTCATTAGTCCAAATGGTTCCAAAGGCCGTTTTTGTATAGTGCATGATGTGTACGTGGCTGCAGTGGCTATATATAACATCAATACACAAAATTGGCAAGGTGGATTTCAGTCTACTGCTGATGAGATGGCTCCTTTCATACCTCTTCCCTCCCTGAAATAAAGTGCTAAGCTTTCATATGCTATCCTGCCTCTATATAGTCACTTGACTAAAACGGATTTTAAGATGTTCACCTGTTAAAGCTCTTATTTCTGAAACAGCACTGAGGGAACCCAAAGCAATAAAAAACTGGCAGAAATCCCAATGTCATCCAGCGGGGGTGGGGGGAAAAGGAGAGCTCAGGAAAGTAAATTGCTGCTCAAAATGTCAGCAATTAAAATTAATTGAAAATAATTAAGTACCTCCCATTTTCTTGTTCCTCTCCAGTGTTTATTTAATTTTGATATTACTACTACAGTAAATTCACGCGCAGGCTGAAAGCAAGTTGAAAGTTATCTGCATTTTTATTCCTGATTCTTCACAAGAGTGTGTCAAGGTACAGTGGGGACCAGGGGCCATGTCAGGGCTGGATCTGGCACTCAGGGCCCATCCCACCACCCCAGCCTGGAGTAGGCAGCTGGGAGGGGGCACTGGGGCAGCTACCTCCCTGGGGACAGGGACAGGCTAAGGCTGGGCTGGGACATGGGCCCACAGATGGATCTGGTTTGGTGGAGCCCAAGGGAGGCCTGTGGGGATAGGTATGAGGTGAGGTCAGTCCAAGGTGTCCCCACAGGGTATCAGTGCCTCTCCCCAGGGCTCCACAGGGTCAGGATCCCCTCAGCCATGTCAGCTCTGGACTTGCCTCAGTCCTCATCAGGGACCCACGCTCCAGGCCCTGCTGAATGGTGCTGCTTTCAAGGAGAGGTACATCTGTATAGAAGTTTTTTACTCATGGTTCAGGCAGGCTGTCCTCCATTCCCACTTCAGGCAGGTGTTATGTGGGACCCACTTTTCCTGTTTCCTCTCCTCTCCTCCACCTTTGGAGGGTCTAGATATCCAAGCCAAGGCCAGTCTCTCCTGGTGCGCTGTAGCTTCTCTGTGCGAGGGTCCCTGGTTGCCTCAGGAAGCACAGTAGAACAAGGACAATGCAGTCTGCAGTCATCATCTCGACCCAGAGATCCCCACTTCTGTAAAAACCTGCATACTGGAAAAGGGAAGCTTTCTGAGAAATTATGTCAGGCAGTTTTGATAGCAAGTATACTTCTATTGTATTAATTACAGGAACTCAAGAAAAACCAAGACACAGTCAAAACCACGAGAGAAACTTGTCTTTTAGAAACTAAATGCCATTCAATTCTTCTGTTTTCCAACTAAGATTTTAGCAACTGAAAATTAAAATATTTATTCTGAAATTTAAATGGAGAAGGAGAAGATAACACTTTCTAAACACAAACACTTAGTGGAAGAAAGTGAGACAAGGCTGCAGTGAAAACTATTATTCTTAATTAGGAAAAAATCCTGCAGTTGTGAAAACTAAACTATTGAGCCTGTCACCTCTTCTTTGTATCTAAAAGAGAAAAAGTAAACCTCAGATGAAAGCCAGGCTAGTAGTGACTGTTAAGGTTCATATACCTTCCCCTAGCTTCTCATGCCCCTGGCTTTTCCTTCCTAGGATCCCTCGTACAACTTGTGGGTGCCTCAGCTGTGACAGAAAATGCTTGTAGGCCACCAATATAAACCAGGTGAGTCAAATGATCCAGAATAATTACAAGCCTTGGTAACTAACAAATGTGGAAAGAACTATGTCAGATCACACCCTGAGTTTAACTTACTTATGTTTACTGATCTTAATACGCTGTCAGACTTGATTTGTGTCAAGGAGAAAAAAAAATGCTAGAGGTGGGAGAACTAAGAAAGGTGTTTTAGACTGCAGAACGAGGAACGGTAATTATCACCTGAGACACATTAACAACTGCACTGGAGAAAGGATGGGGGAAAATGTATACAACCTAAAAAGAATAACTCTGTTGAGCCTTTGATTTGCAATATTGATTTTCATGGGGGAAAAATATTTAGGGGGAAAAAAGTTTCACTGAAAGTGAAAAAAAAGTGAAAAAAGTTTACTAAACCTGGCCCTTGATTAGCATTTTGCAATATATTAAGTATTATTTTTTTAGGTTTCTCAGTTTTCTTCTAAAGCTAATATCCTTTCTTCAGCTGCTATTGTTAATGTTATGTTTGTGCTGACAACAGAATATGAAGTGTCTGTTAGCAATAGCTTATCCTCTACATCTTGTTTTTTGAGATGTCTGAGCAACAAATTTTCTCTACTGGATACTTGCTGTCTCATCAGATCTTCCTCGCTTTTCAAATGTAAACTACTTTCTCCTATCCTTTGATTCCTTTAATTTATTCCTCAAATTTTATTCTGAATCAGAGCACTTCCTTCAATCAGCTGCTGTGCTGCTGGGCTTCTATTTCTTTTGTATACCGTGTCAGGTACAGACACAGTTAAAGTTGCCCTCGTCAGCATAACGCTGAGCATTACAAGACCTAGTTGTACGGCACCAGACTTTATTACACAGTACAGGCTGGAGCTAACCTAATCCCTTTAAAAGATGAATTACAACTATAGCAGACTGGTGAATGAGAGCTAAGCATCCTCATTTCACGAAAAATATGAATATATAAGTACATAAGAGTTGTTGAAAGATTGACTTTTTAGGTCAAGCTGTTGAAATTTATGTTTATAGTTTTGGAATTTCCCAGTCTGTCTGCTATAATTATTGCTATTGCTATTGACAACTTTTCAGAACTCAGCTGGACAAGATTCTGAGCAATTTGATCTCAGAATTTAACCCTGTTTTCAGCAGAAGGCTGGGCTAGGTGAGCTTCAGAGTTTCCTTTGAACCTATACTTATCTATGCTTCTATGAATGATAATGAACGCGATGAGCACAGGCCTTCATCTGATACATTGTTTTCTCTTGCTTAAGAAGTAACTGAAGAATAGAAAGAGTTGAGACAGTAATAATTAGTATATTTACCACTTTATTCTCTTTCTGATTTCCCATAATTATGTTACTTATACATTTTGCCATGTTTCTTCTTTTGACCCTGGTACTGCCATCGCTGTTCTGTGAGCATTTACCTCTATTCCATCAGTTATGGGTGACAGGAACAGCTGTCACTCACAAAATCATTTGTAAAGAATTACCCTTTGGGAAACTAACTGATATGCCAACAATGCAGCAGATATATATTTTTTTTTTTCACTAGATTTTTCCTTTCATCACTTCATTTTCATGTTTGTGTGAGTTTTTCAACTCCTTTTTAACACTGCCTTTGCCAAGCAATCCAGTCTCCCTTGAATGCATAAGCCTTTAAAAGCCCTAGAAATACTGAAAGAACATTACTGACATCTCCTATTGTGACACACCTATAAATCATGTTTAGGGTTACTTTTGAAACCTTTTGAAAACTGGAGTAAATATTTTGCAGAATTAGGTTAGGAGAGCGGATTAATTTATTTCTTTTGTAGGTTTTCATATCCTGTCATGCAAAGCAGATAACTATCAAGCGTTGCATTGCACTCGTAAAGATATGTAAGAAAAAATGACATTTCCTTTGTTAGAGATAAATATTGAAGAGGTTCTTACAGATGGCCTCGGTAAGAAGAAACTCTCTGAACACAGAATTAGTAGAAATCAGTGTTAGGTTTAGTTTTCAGTAAAAGGTATAAGATGAATGTTAATCTTCAGTGAATATCAAGATGATTAGGTTTCTTGCACTTCCCAGTAAAACCATTGTGTTCCAAAGATTTTGGAAAGCAGGCTACTTGTTTGGGACAGTAAATATAGTGCCCAAGACTTATTTGTGCACTGTCTTTTTTCTTCATCAGTTTTACAGATGCCCATCCTTTTAACAAGTAACCATCCTCCCATTGAAAACATGCAATATTTCTGTGGGGAATGAAAGTTTTAGGTGAAAAAAATAAACAAGTATTTTGAATTACTTATGTTTAGTTATGTTTTCAAATAATTTTCACTTCTTACTTGCAAGATGCAGCATGTGCATGTGAAAAGCAGAGAGAGTACCACCTCTTGGATGTTTCAACAGGTATGATGCTACCTATTTATTGTTACTTCTGACCTCCTGTTAATTAGCAGCATTAGAAAATCATTATTCATTTGACATGTCTACAAGGTATCAAATACATTTTTATAAAAGAAAAGTGCTTATATTTGACTATAGATGTGTTTTACTGGGGATTGTTTTATATTTGCTTAGATTTCTAATCTTACAAAACAGTTCCCTTCCAAATGTGTAGAATCTGTGAATACTACCTATTTTCTTAACAGCACCCTACAGTTTTCATGCTCACAGTCACTGAACTAGAATTGAAGAGTTTCTGGATGAGGCTCATATGACTATGCAATAAAAGGAACACTATACAAACAATTAAATATAGATGTCCTGTAAAAGTGATGTGAAGTAGATAAATATTCTTATTAGGCAGCATCAGCTTTTAATACAGTAATAAAGTTTCCTGTGTCTAGGTGCTGCAGTAAATTCCGCCAAGGCATATTTACATAACTGTCTATTGATTAAAAACACCTACAGTAAGAATTAAGTGGTAGGTTTTGAGCAGAGAATTTTTACAGATTTTCTATCAAATCTCCCTTACTTAGCAAATACTCAGATTAATTTTTCAAAATAATTTTCAAGATATATTTTGAACAGAGTGGGTAACAATTATAAGTGAAAATAAATCCATATTTGTGATTAAATCCCTCCTCTATTTGACCTCTGGATTTATAACCTCTCCTCATTTAGCATTCCTCATTTAGCTTTTTTGCCCCATTATAACTTACACTAGTTTTTGGTCAGAAATCATAAATACCCTGATCCAGTGTTCCTAGAAAGGCAAAAAACTTCAAAACCCCTTCAATTATAAAAGATTTAATTGGATTTAGATGGACATTTTAAACTAATCTGTACATGCACAAATACAAAACAGGCAACTTTTCATCTCCAGATGCACAATGGGATCTATTAAAATATTAA
>VXAK01006663.1:317453-353011 GCA_013399435.1 Arenaria interpres | reverse complement strand
GAGGTTCAGATTGGAGAGTAGGAGAAATGTTGACGCGGAAAGGGTTCTGAAGCCTTGGAATGGGCTGCCCAGGGAAGGGGTTGAGGCCCCATCCCTGGAGGGATTGAAAAGCCGGGTTGACATAGTGCTTAGAGACATGGTTTGGTGATGGTTTTTATCAGAGTGAGGTAGGTGATCTCAAAGGTCCCTTCCAACCTAGACAATTCTATAACACTTAATTTTAAGAAGCTATTTTTACACAAGTTCTTCATTTTTTGTGGGAGATGCCCATAGGCAGAATACTTTGATCATGCAGCATTGTACACCAGGGAGACAAGTAGAAAAATGAGACTACCTGCATCTTTGTCTCAGCGTCTCATAATTGAAGTTACATTTCCATTATGAAAAAATCTGGGGCTCAGTATATGCAAATGACCGTGGTTAAGTATGGACATACTTATAATTACATGAATTCCAATGGGTCCTTAGCAGAAAAACAGGGATTCGATCCAATATTAGAGGAAAAACCTTGTGAGGGAGGGAGGGAGGGACAGAAGGAAGAAGCCTCTATTTCTTGTCAGCTACCAGCCCTGGCACTCAAACAACAGTGAGTGATTTCAAACTGAACATTTTTGTGGAAAGTTGACATTTTACTTCAAGCTTTTTTAAAGAGCGGATGCCCTCACCACTTTCTGATGAAGAAAATCCAAGAACTTTAACTCTTGTCAGAGTTTCCACTTGAGGCAAAACAAATTCAGATTTCTTGCTGCTTTTTAACGGAAAATGCTGCATTCCCCGAAGTCGTTTACAAATCTCATACGGTTTTGTCCATTCTGTTAAAATCGGAATAGTCCTGAAAGATTCTAAATTCTTACCAATGCAGAGTTCTGGGTCAGTGAAGTCTGGGACCTATCTGGAAATAAGTAACCTAAACACATTAAGATGTGTGTGTCTCCCCTTCAAAATAACAAGTTTTCCTACTATGTTAGGATTAATTTCAGACAGCTGTGGGAAAAGTACAGAAAGAGAAGGACAAGTGCGTCTAATTAAAAAAAAAAAGGTAAAAAAAAAATAGTGGAGACAGAAGGGCTCAAGATTGGAATGTAAAGAAGAAAATAGGTAGGAAAAAGGAGAGAGACACCACCCCAACTCTGCCCAGCATGGTGTGGACATGCTTGAGGAACCTCTTGACCCATTTCTCAGCTGAAATCCCGTCTTTTTCACTGATCTTAAAATCGAACTGAACAAGATATGAGCCACTTTATTCCAACAGGACTGGCTGAAGGCCCTGATGCAGGTTTAGGTTTGGCTTTCTAGAGATTTAAAGGACTAAAATAGAAGATTAAAAATAAAAGACATTGATTTAAAAATATATCTAGTATTGTGAAAGAGCTTTGGTGCCTCAATGATCTTTTACTGCCTTCTATCAGAGAACACATGCGGGGCATTTTCAATTACTTTAATTACGTGTCAGGGTTATTGATGCACTGAACCCTGCCAGACATTCCACAACAGTATCTTTGATCGCTAGCATTTTCTTATCTCTGTTCCACGTAAAACTATTTTCAGTTATTTTTCTGGATAAAAAGAGAACGAAATACAGCTTTTTAGATGGAATTTAAGAAGATAAAAAGCTCAATTTTCTCTCTCATCATAACAAAATAATTATCAAACTGGCATTATTTGCCTTTGTAAAACTTAAAAAAAAAAAAATAAAAAAAATAAATCTTTCTGGCATAACACCAGGACTAAAGTTCCTGCAAGTTCTTTAATAACTTAAAAGTCTCCTTCAACTCCAAAAGTTTCAGTGCCAAAGAAAACACCAGTATCGCTAACTTTCCTCCCAATCCAGACTATCCTCAGATGCAACGGAGACAAAAAATTGAACTGCTTATATGAATTTCCTTCGCCTCTTTCTCTCTGCCAACTACCAGAAGGAAAAAGAAAGGGGGTTCTGAAATGAGGCCATCAGTGTACATCAGTATAGGCCCACTGAAGTTCCATTTGGGTCACTGAAATTCATAGACATGATTACTAGAGGGTGAAATGCTGCTCTCGGAAAGATTTCTGGGTGCTGCTGTAACAGCATCCAAAGTGCACATGCCTAACAGCATTTGCATAACGTCAAGTGAAATGGCAACAAAATGACTTCATCTGCAAGTAACTGCAGAGACCAGACAGGAGTCCTGGATTGAAATTATCCTGCCTATCCCCCTTCAAACTTCCAAAAAGGAAGAATTCGATAGAGCAGAACAAGCCCACTGAGGGAACTGCACATGTTGATACAGGGATCAATACACCCTTGCTAGCTAGCAAGAGGAATCAAAATTGCATCTACTGCAGCAGCAGAGGGAGGGCAGGGGATGCTTGCATTGCAGTTCTGTCTGGAGAAGTCAGTCAGAAGATGGCAATGCTCCTTCTACAGCAGATGGCCCCTAGGACTTTGTCCTCTCCTCCCTGAAGACATATTGCTGAGGACAGACAAAGAAAGTGAGACAGAAAGCAGGATGGATTTTGGGAGTAGTTGATAATCTTGATGTCTCATTTTTGATAAGCAGAAACATTACAAGAATTGCGTATTTTACTACAGGATGAGATTTAAGCCTATTATTATGGAGTACAATCAGCGTATGACCACCTATATTCACTATATCCAACAAGCCCTCGTGGAGCAGGATGTTTTACGGTTCTTATTGTACAGTGGCACAGGTAAAGCTTATTTAGGACTTCACAGAGAGGTCTATATAGGATTTCTGTCAAGAACTCAAATTCTTTTTACATGCTTCTGAGTCCAGCTCCTTCCAGGATCTGACTAGGAGGCAGCAACACCTTGAGGGAAGCAGAACACACCCTGAGCATAGAGGAGTTCTCCAATTTCTGCTATTCTCATCAGTTGGGAAGTCTGCTCTCTCTAGAACTTAAATAATTTACTTACTTTTTACTGAGAAAACACCAGGCAGCCAAATAATGCAGTAGTCTGACACACTGCTGCACAAAAATCCCCAAACAGTGAGAACTACCCCTCCAATAGCTAGGATCCAAAATCCAGCCTCATTATGCAGTCCTAAAGTAGTCCGCAGTATCTGTGCTAGAATAGCCACAAAGCATATTTCTGCTCCAAAATAGATTTTCTCTTCCATTATGCTCAATTGTACCATTAGAGCTATTCCAGTTTACAAGGGACAAAATAAACAAGATGTCTACGGCTTCCTGCGTGGCTCAGCTGAACTACAGGTCCCTCGTTCTCTCCAGCCTGTCAGCATCAGCAACCCCCAGCCCACCACAAAACTCCTGCAGCTGCTCCCCCCAGTAGTTGCCAGATACAATTTTTACAATCGCTTACATTCAGTGCTACGCTGCGTCCCTAGGCATACACACGTGGGTTTTTCCCCCTTTTCCAGGCTGTTTATCTTGTTCCCAGTCTGATGAATACCCTTGCCCAGCCGGAGGGTAGGATGTCACAGTCCTGATGACTACCCTGTACCCAGAGAGATGCTGTGGCCAACTAGCCACAGGGGTCTGCAAGTGAAGATTCCTGTCCGAGATGAAACTCAGCCTCCCTCCACTTGTATTTGCCCACCTGCAGCTATCCTAAAGCCAAACAGAAACATAACAAAACCACCAAAAAAACAACCCCAACCCAACCAAAACCCCAACCGAACCACACCCCAGAATTCTGCAGCACAGCTTTGCAGAGTTTCTGATTTCAGCTGAAGTTATGGGAATGGCATTTTAATATGCTGCATAATTTCTCAGATGCTGAATAAGACGACAGGAGGAGAAAGCAAATAAACAGGACACGAATAAAACATTGCTGTTGACCCCCTCGGTGCTCTGGATTTGAATGACCTCTAAAGTTACCAACCCAGCGCCTCTGCTTCACGCACTCAAATAGATAAATAAAATCAGAGAAGAAGAACGAACTGCCAAACCTAAGGAGTGCTGCAGACAGCATCAGTGGGAATTTCTCTCATTAATATTTCCTTTTGTTAGCAAACAAGTTTTTATTTCTTTTAATGACTTTTAAATAATGATCAGTGAGGACATCATCTCCACCTTCAGGTCATCGCAGTTACCTGACTTGCTAGTGGTTTTACAAGGTTTTATAGGTATCTCATGCATCCTTAAACAAGAACAGGCTTTTGAACACAAAATCTTCGATGAAGCTCTGCTTCCTGCTGGCAATATTAACTTGCACAATTCTGAATAACAGCAGTATACAGGTGTTTGACAGCCACAATAAAAGAAAAAGGTTGTTATTACAAACACAGCTTGGTCATCAGTTTGACACAGCTATTCCCGTGTGTAAGACAGCCGGCAGACACTGCTACACCACTGCCAAACTCAGAGACAGGTACACAGCATTCCCACTCCCTCCTCCGTTTGACTTAGTGGGAAAGCTACATCCTCCACTTACCCAGACATACCTACGTTGCCTGAAAACAGAAGAACAAGGTAAGAGTATGTTTTTATACAAGAACGGAACATAGTTCAGGAAAAGATAAGGAGCCACTGAATTTTGCAGAGCTGTGTAGGACCAGAATTCCAACTTTACATGTGTTTTTCCTAGAATGGTTATGAAAACCTAATTGTGCAAACTCATTTATATACCAGGGAAGTATGAGAGAGGAAACGAAGAAAAAAAAAAAAACAAACAACTGTCAAGAAGCAGCATACTGTAGGGGAGGTCACAGGATTCAACCTGTTAACTCCGCTAACCTGTTACTCAACCAGCTCAACGCCCCTCTCCGGAGCAGAGCACAGCACAGGGAAAGAGGGGAGACCTTATTTATGTTTATAAGTATCTAAAGGGTGGGTTGAAGGATGCTGGAGCCGGACTCTTTTCAGTGGTTTCCAGCGATAGGACAAGGGGCAACGGGCTCAAGCTGGAACATGGGAAGTTCCATTCAAATCTGAGGAAGAACTTCTTTGGGGGGAGGGTGGCAGAGCCCTGGCAGAGGCTGCCCAGGGAGGGTGTGGAGTCCCCTTCTCTGGAGATCTTCAAGCCCCCCCTGGATGCTCCTGAGTGATGTGCTCTGGGCAACGCTGCTTTGGCAGGGGAGTTGGACCAGATGATCTCTAGAGGTCCCTTCCAACTCTGACCATGATTCCGTGAAAGAAGCGACCTCTGTACCTTCTGAAATCCTCATCAATGGTTTCCCCTCAACAGCAAATTATCATCATTTCCAGTTCTCCCAGCAGCAGCATCCTCATTTCATTTATAGAACAGTAATTCCCACCTACACATAATTATTTGCCAAAATATAAAAGGACCGTGTGATGCAGCTGCAAATCAAGGTGGAATAGGATCAGAAATAAGGAGCCAGTGCCACAAACAGAGACTCCACTCCAGGTGTGACCAAGCACACGTCTGCAAGAAAAAGCCAGCGCCAGACATCCAGTTAATACTCTGCAGACTGCATCGTGATTTTGAGATGTGACACACAGACTGCATTCGCCAAGACGTCTTTCAGGCAGGTTAAATCCTGTGAATTTTAGAAAAGAGATCAGAGAAAGCGCGCTGTACGGAAGGGAACTCAAGTCTAACTTGTGAGGAACACAGTTCCACATCTCCCAGTTTGCATGAAAACTAAACACCAAAGAGAAAAAACCGCAACATACAGTTGTGTGTATTTGTCTATCTGTTTTTCATTTCTCACAAAACCACCTAACCCAGTGTGTTTATAGTAACATATTGGTGTAATAACAAAATAACGATTTTTAAAAGACTTATGATTTCAGAAGCTTTTGGTCATTGTTTCCACCGTTATCAAACATCACTATGGTAATGTGAATTCTCCTGGGAGCTATCAACACTTGACTGCAGCTGGAGTTCGCTTTTCAGACTGTTTGAGCTGGCAAGGTAAGGACCTCTTGAGCACATCCATTTTCTAATTGATGAAAAGTGATAAGCAACTGTAGGAGGGAGGGAAAAAAAAAACAAACACCAAACTCCCAAACCCCCTTGAACTAGAAAACATGCACATTTGTGTGGGAGCTGAGGAACCGCATCAGGAAAGAAAGCAACAACAAAACCTGAGCAAGGGAAATAATTAGGTTAATTAATAAGTAGTGAACAACTGATTGACAGCACATTAAAGATTCACCAGAGAGATGCAACGTAAGAATCCTGCCTCCAAAGCAAACATCAGCACTGTGTGATATAAAGTGTGTATAAAATCATTCACAGGAGAGTAATAATCATGTAAAAAAAAAATAAAAATGCAAGCCAGTTTGGAAAATGAAGCTTTGCACATCTTTAGCTTATTTCTAATCAAGTGTAATACTTAGTTACAGACTTCAAAATAGAAATACACTTCAGGCTTTCCATTCCATAGGTGAAAACAATTATTGAGCAAGAAACCCCCTCCTTCCTGCATTTATTGTTACAGTATGTTCCAGCCATACAGGAATAACACTCAGAATTACTCTCTTCAATATTAAATCAGAAATTAGCATTAGTAATGAGCCGGGGCAAAGGTTCACATGCCTCAGGACCCCATTTCTGACACTGACCGAGAGCGGATGCCCAGTAAAGAGAGGAAGGTTCTCCCAGTTAATGAAATCTCCCAGAGTCTGGATGATTAACTGAAACCAGATTTTTACATAACAGGAAACAAAACCCATAAAAACACCAGAAGGCGACAGTTCATATTCTATGTCCATATTCTTTCTTGTTTGCAGAAAGCTGATACTAAACTCAGAATGAATGGGAAAAAACCAACTTTTTAAATATTGTTTTCAGGGCATATCAAGGAGATGAGCTTATGCCTGCAGCAAACAAAAATTAGGTTTCTGGACTCCTCATGATTTTGTGGAAGACATAATTTTTCTCCCTTCTCCTTCCGTCAGGTGGCAGAGGGTGGAAGCCAAGACAGGTCTGGCTCAAGACACCAGCACGGTAGGTACTCGGCTGCAAGAAGAGCCCGTTTGAAGCAGCAAAGACGTTTCTGTCCTGCTACCACTTTTGCCCACACGAGATCCCTGAAAATCAGAACTGCGAGAACCGTTTGGGTCAGGCCCTGACACTCCCAGCAGCTGCAAACACATGCCAGCCCTCCCCTTACTCATCCCTTTCCCTCTCTTTCTCCCAGCAGGATGCAACAAACACCCAGCACTGCCACTACGGCACCTCTACGCTCCCAGAAGCTCCTTTCATTCATTGTTTGCTGCAATAAAGTGCCATTTTCAGCACTCCTCCACCTTCCCAGGGGTTGTGCGAAGCATTTCACGCGCTGCCCTCTTGCAACGCGGCCGTTTCCCTCCCCTCTTTCTACTGAAGCTGCAATCTCTGCTCCCCTCCCACCCCGTATCTCAATGGCGTGCAGCACTCCTGGGCAGCCCCCTGGGGAATCCTATCTGCTGCCTTCTGTGCCTGGATGCATTTTCTCTGCCGATGCCTGACTCACAACCAGGATAACCATCAGCGGCTGCTGACGACAGAGGACTTACTGATGGGCCCTGGCCTCAGTATTTTTAGGCATTGCATAAAGACTTTGAATCTGAACTGGAACATCAGAGGATCAGGCCAGACTCTATGCATCACACAAAACCTGTAGAGCTAATAAGGATCCCAGACTCATTTTTAGAAGCCGGTTTGATGAATACGAGTAGAAAGCAACAAACAACATTTTGTCTTTATGAGAGAAAATTAATGATACCACAGTTAGCACGAAAACCTTGCCAAGATTCTGAAATAATCCCCCCAAATTTGTTTGTTTTTTTGTTTTTTTTTTTAAGTTGCCTTTGTGAAAAAGCTGGGAACCACACAACAATTTAGTAGCAAAGCTACAGGATCAATAAAAGCAAAAGAAACCAAAGCACATCAACAACCTCTGACAAAGTTTGGTCGTGAATTCCCGTCTAAAGGGTTTGTGTTACTATGAAGCGTCAGATCATATGAAGAAACCTGCCAAGACCTGAAACTATCTCAGAGAACTTTAAAGTTGATTTGTACAAGAAAAGTTCGTGAGCCCGGGCTGCGTTTGGTTTGGTGAAGCTGTTTTTAGGAAAGAAGAGAAATATGATATCCTGGTCTACGTCACAATGAAAGCCAGTTCATCGGGACTGGAAATGATTGCTTACAGCTTTAGGCTTCAATAAATAAGAGAACAAATGTGTCTTTTTCGCATCAGCTTAATCTTTACCCTCATTACAGTTATTTCACCTACTTGTGCCAATATAAATATTTAGTAAAGATATGAAGTGCATCTCTAAGTGCAGTGTACGTTGACTCACCCTTGTCATAGAGGCCCATGTGCCCTGGCTGGTTCTGGTTTTTGTATCACTGTCTATGCCCAGCACAAGAGTGCTATTTGCTCCCTTTGCATTAACACCCGATAGAACAGCATTATCATTGGTGTACTTTATAGTGGTAGTAATCCAGGAATCTTCAACAGAAACTATGAAAGTCCCATAATTTACATTCTTCAGCAACAACATATTCACTTAAGAACTCATTTTAAAAGTCTATTCCTCCAAATTTAGTGTATGCATTTTTTTCATAAAGGATTAAAGGGATTTTATGCTCTTTTCACATCATCCCCAGACAGTACTCTTTGTCTCACTATTTGAACAAGCACTAGTAATAATTACAAGTAGATTTGGAATTACAAATAATCACTTTATAGATAGACATTTCACAGAATGGTAGGAAAATATTTCCGGGTAACTTTTTACTCTTCAAATATCTTACTATACTTACAGGATAATTTTTAAAACATTCATCTCCAGACATCAATATTTGAATTCCAACTATGACGTACCTAAGTCTAGATGTTTAAGTCTGAAAAGAAAGTGTTTAAAACTACTTTTCCTTATGATCAAACACAAAGCTCATCTACCAGATCCCATCTGGAGATACTCAGGCTGCTTGATTACTTCATTTTGCCTGCTCATCAGCTTCACCCTTCCACCACTTGATAACCTAGGCGCACTTGATGCAGCTATGCTTAAGTCCGTTATCGTGGTCTTATGTCCTTTTTATTTCTTCTGGTTTTATTAGGTGTCTATTGCAACTGAATATTTTACCCTGAGGAGTTTCAATTATTTACAAACATAGAATATTTGCTGGGTTTCACAGTATATGGTTTCCATTCACCATCTAAATGACTTTGTACATGAACAGAATAATCTCTACTTAATTTTCCAAGTGCTTTTGTAGGTCTGTTTAGAGTTCCCAGTTTGGCTAATTTCCTTCCTCAATCACCAACTCCAATAGAGTTTTATGTCTTTTATAAAAGAAATTTAGCTAAGTAAGGCGGCTTGAATTTTACCTAAGTCCTTGCTTTACTAAACCGAGCTCTCGCATTCAAAAAATCTTTGATTAAAAAAAAAAAGTGAGGCTACTCTAGTGACTACATTCTCTTATCTGAGAGTTCCTCAGCTACACTGTGGATATGATGCACTCATCAAAGCTGCAGAGCTATTTCAAAGCTAGATTTCAAACTACTTACTTTTACTGACACACAGCTGCTCACATCAATACTGAAAATGATTTTAGCAGGACCATTCGCAAGAGCGGCTGCTCATAAATTTAAGAAAAGAGTTCATAATAAATTGTAATCGACTGATCTTCCTCTTGAAATGCTGCCAAAATTTCACTAACATGAATGATGATATTCAATTACAGCCTCTGTTCCAAAACAGGTAAGTAAAATAGTTCCAAGAACCAATATCTATTTTAGACTACTTTACTCTGGCTGAATACATTAAAACAAGGAACACAACTTTTTCCTCTGCCTGAACAACACAATTTGCATCTAGTTATGAAGCAAAAAATAAAGGTTGTATCACCCAAATGAGAAGTAGACAAACTCCATTTATATGCACTTATTCTTAGCATCACTACTGATGTCAATACAAGTTAAACAGTTTAAACCATACCTTCTCCAGCGACAGGTAGCTTTGTTTCCCAGCTTCCTAGGCTGCACCCCAGCAAGTCTATAGGTCTCCTCCTTGTTTTCAGTAATTCTAGAACAACTAACACCTGTGTAACAGGATCATCATCTGTAGAGCACGACCAGCTGAGGAGGAAACTGGTGACCACGCACAGCTGACCAGCTCTTCCACAGCCAGCCAGGAATATCTACGTACAGGGTATAAAAGCCAACACACTTTTGCATACAAACCCAAGCAACTGCTATTCATGCACCAAGCCTGGCAGGGGACAAACTCAGGCCCACTTAGTCGCACTGATGTTGTCTGTGCTTAGTCGAACACGCTCAGCAATTCAAAAATGTCTGAAGGAACAAGGAGTTTTCTGTTATTCATAAAAACAAACATCCAGAGAAACATCCGTCAGTCCATTAGACTAACGAACGGGACTGAATCCCCCAAGTCTTTGTCCAGCCTCCACTGGGACTTTTTGGGATGACATCATTGGGAGCATTGCTGGGATCCTACAATATATCACCCGGAAAACATTTATGCACAGTTGGTTCTCCTTCAGCACGTGACCTGATTTTAAAGTGAAATCAAAAAGGACTGAAAGGGAATTTCCATCCTACTTCCTTTGCCTTCAGCAGCACTGTCATAAAGGTTCAACTCATTTTGAAACCTAAGTACCTAACACCAAATGTAATTGTCAGCTTTTACCTGAGTAAAACCAAAACGTAATTAAAAACCCACGGATGTAAACCATAACCTTTGTTTAGCAATACCCAAAATAGCAATGTCTGCTGATTTCATGTTTTTTTCCCCTAATCACCACAGCCACCATAAACTGTATGGGTAGCCTCATATCTGAATCCAGTCTTACTCTGAAGAAGCTTGGCATTTGAATTTCATTTCCAGTACTTTTCTGTAGGAAATAGGAAAAATAATTACAGGTATCACTGCTATGCACATGAACAGTCATGATCAGATAGACTGAAATGTGTAGTTCATCTGGGTAAGCACAGGGCCTTGTGGAGGTGGAGTTAAATGAGAATGACAGAAAGACCTAGTGCATGTGAAATGGTAACAGGGATGCATTAAAAAAGTTACCTCACATTATGCTAGATTTGAGATAAACTTATTAGATATTTTTAAGTACTTTCCCTATTTAATAGGTAATGCTTCTTTTCATTCTCATGGTTCTACAGAACAGTACTGGCTTCTGAAAAAGACAAAGTTAGATATGTATAACTCTGATCAAGCCCAGGGGAATGGCACCTGATCTGCCCTTAAATATGAGCATTACTGCAGACATGAGAGCCGTGTTGGAAAAAACAGCAAAATTACCTCCTGAACACACCAAGGGACAGTACTGTCGAGATGGAGCAGCACAGAGATGTGGAGCTGGATGCAAGCAACACATTCTGAAACAGAGGAGCGTCCTTCCTGTGAAGCAGTGCTGAATACATCTGTTCTTCACAGGGACCAAAGACGGGATTGTGAAGGCTAGCTAAGCCTCTACCAAGTCACTAGCTGGACTGTTCTGTCTTTTATAGTGTAACTCGTTTAGAGTATCTATTTTTCCTTTCACATCCTTAGGTTTGTTTTCATAAACATTTATACTTTTGGCATTTTGTAAATAAGCTTTATTTCCTTTTACGACAACTGGGCTTGAATACAGGTGGGTTTTCAGCTCCCTGACCTACACCAAAGCACTGGGAATTGCAAATGCGATGGCTGTTTTACCAAGCACTATGGTACAACACCAACAACCAGGAAGCCTGAGTGAAGCTGGTTGCTTCTGGTGTCCAACAAAGGCTGAGGAAGATCTTCAGTATGTGCCAAGTCAGCAAGTGAAACACCCGTGATACCCAACAATTTTCGTAACAAAGGCCTTCGCTAATCTAATGCATTCCATAAACAGACACTGACAACAAAATAAAACACTTCAGGGAGAAGGAGGAGCTCAGACTGAGTTCATCTTAGCAGAGAAGTAGCCTTGGAACACACAGCAAGTGGTGGTTCTGACCTTAAATAGTCTAATGCCTGCATCATCTGTCTGCGTGATTCCCTACAGACTAGGAGAGCTTGTCACTTGGGCAGAACTGAAGATATCAGGACAAGCGAGCATCTTTTCTTCTAGGAAACCACAAAGGTGAAAATACTCACTGCTAAAAAGCCACAGATGGAATCCAACTAATGAAGTCTGTCTGCTATCTGAAAAGACTAAGACTCAAATATACTCACAGCAAAAAACCATATTTGGTGTTGTTATCTTTTTTGTGTATTGATGATATAAAAACAAATTCAACCCTTATTTAATTACTTGCAAGGATTGGCACATTCTTCATAACAAATAACCATGCTTTGGAAAAAATCCCAAATTGATCACTTTGATCCTCAAGCTGCTAACGCCTAGGATGTACCCAACGAATAAGTGCTTGCAAAACTGACAGACATGTTGTTTACATAAATCTCATTAAATTGCCTCTGTTCTCCAGACGGATGGCTTAAGTCACTCCAGTACAAATCTCAAAGCCGATAACTCTGTGCAGAATCTGCTATCTTACAGATTAACTAGGAATCCCTTAAAGGCAAACTAATACTGTTGAAATACATTTTTAAGGCACAAGCAGAAGGCTTGCAGGAGATGTTACTGCGTTGTCCGCACTGGTTTACAGCAAGGGTTGGGAACTCTTGTGTCATGATGCACGGGAGAAGTGGGCTGTGTGTCACCAACGAAATACTCAAAGCAACAGCCTATAAAAATTCACTACACTAATGAAGTTTTACTTTATCCAAATAGTGGCGTGGTTTCACAGAGCAGGGGGGTGGAAGGAAAAGGAAGGAAATTTAATCACACCAGTTCGTCTGCTTTTTCTTTAATTCAGGCAGGAATAAAAATAAACTAATGATGAGGTATTGTTTCTGAAAGAAGCGAGGCATAAAACACCCCACTGTTACACAAACTGCTCGTTCTCCTGTTATTTTCCCAGCTAGCTGGACCCAGCGAGCACTCTGCAGAGAGAAAACAGTTGATAAAACTGCCAGCTACTGCCTACATTCAGTCCTGCGAGAGGTGGGAACGGCACTTTGACAAACACCATCCATCTCCCACTTCCCAGAACCCGAAATAGTTTGGAGCCAAGGGTCCATGGAGAGAAGCTCAGTGAGAGAGACTAAATTTTAGCTGATATTCTATTTTCTGTTGGCATTTGTCAAGTATGCATGACTGTATTATTCAGTATCAATAGACAATTAACCAGTTGTCGTCTACTGAAACACAAGCTTCAGTTTAGCATGTAATTAGACTGACATTGCAACAGTAATAATTAAAATTGCATTCCTGACAGGAATAAAAAGAATCCTTTCATTTCTGTGGAGTTTATACAATTTAGGCCCCAAATACCCTCTTCTCCTGGCTATTCTCATACAACAGGTGAAAAAATAGCAATTGAGAAGTGATAAATCATGTAATTCTTTTTATGTGTGTCTGGCTGACAAAAGAAAAAAACATGTACTAAATGATTGTAACTCCTCAGGTGTCTCCAGGACATCTGGATCCCTCAGGCTTCTGTCAAGCCTGTCATTTTCAGTAAAACAGTGCCGTGAGCAAGTGACTCAAATACTGTATGAAATTAACTCTTCATGCTGGAATTAAATTCCTGGCTCATCCATAGCACAAAGTTGTTTAACCATCTCAGTTCTATGACCAGAAAAGGCCTCGCTGAATCAAAACATTTGAAGGTTACAGAAACGATGTTATTACGCATGAAAAATGTGCTGCACTTAAAGAAGAGCAGTAGACTTTCCTGTCCAGAGACATCACCAGCTCAATCACCAGAAAGATCAAAAGCAGCTATTTGCTCAAAGTAATTGGCTTCTTCTATAAGATTTTCACACATCAGTGATTTTGCCATTCCTACACCTCCGCTCTTGAAAACTCAGCAGTTGACCTGATGATCCATCAGGACAGCTGAAGAATGGATTGTTTATATATGAAATATCTATTCATGGTCTAAAATATTCACTGCACACAACAGTGATTTTAAAATCTTTCATTTGGTCAGCAGCAAATATCTTCTTGGAATATAAATGGTGCCTACAGCTTTTTGTAATCTTATAAGTACAGTACTGCTTTTGCTCAGAAATGAAGTGGTGTAGTGGTAGGCTAAAGGATTTGTCATTGTCCAGTGTTTCATTTTTATGAACCTCAGAAAGGTTCCCAGCAGTCGAGGTTCTTATCAAGCAGCTGCAGGAATCTACAGCTTCATTTTAAAACTCATGGTTGTCCTCTGCCTCAAAGTTTCTTGCACCAGTCCAAGATTAGAGGTCATTATAATAAGGGCCAGCATTCAACTGGCCAAGAACAGCAACCTAAATACATGGGGGTTTTAAACAATCACCTACAAAGCAAAGGACAAGATTCTTTGTCGAGCTGGAGAGAAAAGGTTTTGGTGAAGACGTGTGAGGGGAGAATGTTAAACCGAGCGCTTATGCCATGTGTACAGGTTTGTAGGTAAAAAGACACGTGATAAAGAAGGCATTTTAACTATTGCAACAGCCAAAAACAGAGCGGGGAAGAGATGAAAAATTAAACAAGTGGATAAATACTTTCCACAATGCCACTAACCACTGACAGTACACAGATTTTTAGATATAATTCTCATGCCATTTAAGAAGGGAAAAGGAAAGCAGGGAAAAAAGTAAGCATAATGGGGAAAAAAAAACTTGTGAAGTTTACTTGCAAAGGCAATAACAGCTGTTATCCCGTGACAGATGTCCCGTCCACATACCTACTGCAGGACTGCTGCAAAACCAATTTATTCAGACTTTCCAAATTTTATGCCATTTTGTAAGCCATTATCCGCCTGGGAAAACATATTTAATAATCAAAATATTAATTTCCCCACAATATTCAGAAGGAAATCTCAAGCTGCAAGGGCCACATCTGAAAGCTGTTACTACTTTGTCCTGAACAGAATTTTTGAAGCACTCGGTTGCCAGCCTTCGAAAATGTGAAACAATTTGGATTCTGTAGGTTTTTCCCAGTTTAGCAGAGATTATTTGCAAAAAATCCAGCTCTCAGTCTACCATCAAAATTGCAGGTCAGGGTCATTCTTTTCTAGATTTACTAGTCTCAGGCGCCTGGGTTTTGAATTACAGACTGTCCAACTCCTTATTATGCTGGCGGCCTCGCAACAGCGCATAGAGCTCAGCTTCCATGAAATTCAGGTATGGGCCATTTGACGCACATTATACAGAATGAGATAGCTCCTCTGAAGTAAGTGGCTGTGTAAAAACTGGTTACTTCTTCTAATCTTGCAATTATCTTTCAGTATCTCCTCTCTTCCCCTCTCTCATAGCACCACAAGATTAAATACAAGATTAAAACCACATCTGACAACTTTTCTGAGGTTTTTGTCATCTCTCTTGCATAGTTCAACAATTTTTCCGCCCAGTTCAATAACTATTTTTCCACTTGCCAGTAGGATGCTTGACATTATTCATTACTAAAGACTCTCGTCTTCCTCAATGCATGGAATTGGTCATTGCGGTATTGAATGCCTTTCCATTTTCAGCAAAAGCAAAACACTCCTCTGCTTAATTAATTCCATTAGGTCTTTGATTTATATACAAATAATTAAGAGTAGAAGCCAATACTGAAAAAACTCCAACATCCTCCATTCCAAGTCAAAGGGCACACAAAAGCTTTGACACGGAAGTGCTCTTATGCCCAATTTCTGCCCAAGAAAAGAAATTTCATGGAGTTATCTCAGATGCAGAGTATACTACTAAAGGCTAACGCCACAACGGTGCAAGCGGAGGGACAAGGCAGAATAAAACCCTGCAGCAGCCCCATGGCTGCAGGGGTACAAACCATGCCAGGTGGAGGAAAGGCAACAACCTTGTAGCTCTTTTTTGTCTGCCACTAGACGCTCACAGATCTCACAGAATATCACGTACTTTCCTTTACCTTTTAGACCTTGTGGTTTTCACTCATGCAGTTTTAAGATTTCCAAGTTTAACAATTTTCTGAACCGTTAACACACAGTTCAAGTGAGAGTGTTCAAAATGAACAGGACAGGCAGAAGTGACAAGTTCTGCTATCAGCTATTTACTGTTGTCTTTTTTAAGGACCTCATGAGAACGAATTCTTCCCTGATCCACTATAATTAGCTCAGCCTGGTCTGGATGCAAGCAAATGCAAGAGAAACATCAGAGGAACTACAAAGTCGGGATGTGGCAGTTCAGCACTGAAAATCAGTCCCCTTACTCCAATGAAGGCAACGGTAACCACTTCAGAAAATCCTTCAGTCAGTCACTCCACGTTCTCACGGGAGCTCCTGTCTCCGTACAGCACTAATTAGGTGAAGTACAGCCCCGATATTATGAATAACCACCTCTTTTATAATATTTTTCAGATTGGGAACGCAGTCAGGAAACCAGCAGTCCCAGTTCCACTGATGTGGACAGTCTGCCCAATACAGACTTGAAATATCTGGATCGCTACTGGGCAGCTAAGATTCAGTAATCATGATAGATGGTCACTTCTACCATTTTGTTCCCCTTAAGCTTCTACTTTCAAAAACTGCACATTCTTCTTGTTGCAAATTTAAGATACTGAAAAAAACATCTTTTAGAAGACATAAAAACGCAGAAATGCATTGTTTAAGAGATGGTCAAAGCTTTAATCTATGACAGGGAGGTGCCTGGGAAATGACACTATGCATGAGACTCACAGGGACTTATATCCTCACCCCTCTTGAAATACACCCACCGGCATCAAAATTACATATTAGTCAAGGTCAGGGAACACCTCTTCTAATTTCAGCTATAACTGCAGTGAGTACAAGCATGTAACAGAAAAATTAGCTGCTCTTCTGAGACTTGTGACCTGCAGAACATCTTGAGCATTATGCACACTAGAAGCCAAACATTTGAGGACAAAACCAGAACAAAAGAAAGACATTTAACGAATGCAGAGTAAGAATCTGCACGTTAAGGAAGATGAGAAAGTTGAGGTACAGCTGTTGCTTCATGCAGAAAACTTCACTTAAAAGGAGTTTAAGCTGAAGAAACAGCTAAATTCTTAAATTGGGAATATGTATTGCCATGGCTGTGGGTTCCTTTCTTATGGAAATAAAAAGTTCCTTAAAAACTTGGAACCAGACAGCAGCTCTGGGTGCTTTGCAACTCGTATCACCATAAAACTGAGCTTATTAGGGCTAAATGTCTTTTGGTGAAGGGCAAACGCAAAACTTTTCATTTCTCTCTAGCCCGTATAATATCGGTGGCTTTTTCCTCTTAAAACTGGGATTTGGTCAAAAGAAACCGTGCCTGCAGGAAACGTAATTGCACAGACTGGATTTCAGGCAGGCATCCATTCTCATCACGGCAGGCTCAGCAGGGGCTAGGCTCCAGAACTGCAGCATCAACACAAAAGGGCAATTAGATCATAAATGTAATTAAAAATCTCTGTATGCTTCTTACGTGTGCTACCTGATAGCACCTTACGTGTTCCAAAGAGCAAAATGTGGCTGTGTGCCTCTCAGAACAAGCAAGAGTAACCTGTGAGGAAACCAGGAATTTAACTCATAGGTGAGTGTTTGGTAAACGCAGATCATCTCTTTAGCTGACTTTCTGCCAACCTGCCCATTTCTTTCTCTCTTCTAACAGGAGACACCTCAACGGTCTATGAATTCAGTGCATGAAATAAAAATACAATACAACAAACACATTTTCCGCAAAAAATCTCAGGATGAAGGACTGCTTACCTGCATGTGTCATGATAAGGCAAGCCCCTAATTTACACTGGGGTGTTATCACAAGCACATAACAGTGCAGCCTACCGATAAAAGCATGGCAATGGGAAGTTTATAAGAAGCACCTATACTTCATGTACAGTGATAACAACTATTCCCAACGGGAACTGGCCAACAGCCCCTGGGCAAAGGACGTATGCCACCACTGAAGAGAAAGGAAAACTCAGAATAGCAATTTCTTCTACAGCTGCATTACACATTCAGAGAAAGCTGCACAATTATTTTTGTGCTCAGGATAAAGACAGACAACTATTCTTTTTTTTTTTTTCTATGAGTAGGCAGAGAAAACAAAAATTAACCTACGACTTTCTAGGAAGTACTGAGTGAGTCGCTATGGTCTAAAATTTATTTCAATAGTAAAAAACGGTAATTCAAGAGAATGTCACTAATTATGATACTGATGCCAAACACGTAAAACCCAAATGTGGGCACGAGGTCCTACAGCATTTCTCTTCAAAGAAATACAGAAATCCTGACAATCCAAATCTAACTTCCTTTTTAGCTTTGCTACAGAGGTAATTTCATTTTATTTCTTTTAAATTAGAAAATAAGGAAAACAATGTCTGGAGCTTATGGTCGTGGATGAGAGAACAGGTCTTAGTGGTCAGCCAAGCAGTAAACTAAAAGGCAAAAAATATCCCAATTAACAAGATTTGACTGTAATAAATACCTGTCTCTGAGCACTGATTTCCCCATGAAATCTCCCATAATAAAAAAAGAATAGCGAGAAACACAAGATTTTTGTTCTGACTCAGGACAAAAATAACTCTCCAAGAGGCTTCTCTGGAGCTTGTAATTTTTTTCAGGATTCTTCTTTCACCGTTCCACACAAACCACGGCACATTTTTGTGCACTGAGAAGTCAATCTCTTCGTGTTTTAGCTGATCAGTTGTGGCTCATGGCCAAGAGCCAAAAAGGGATGGGGCGCTAACACTGCAACTTCACTTTGAACAGCAAAGTGTAGAGAGCCGTCAGTTGAAATGAAGCAGGGGAACAGACAGATCCCAGTGGCCTGGCTGCAATTAGTCACAAAGACATAACCATTTTAATGCGGTTTTGAGTTTGTGTTATACTTAGGAGAAAAAGTGGCAGCTCACTGGGATGCTGTGAGTTTTGCACATGTGTTAGCAACCTAAAAAGCATTTGTAAACAGTGCTGAATTTTGCTCTTTGATTCACGAATTGGGAACGAAGCAGATCTCCAGAGGAAATTATTTTCTTCAGTACAGGAGGAAAACATTCCTGCCGATATTTAGGAAAGAAGTTTATTGCAAGCTGCTCAGCTTGTTTCTACAGCTTCTCCCTAGAGCTCTCCTTCCCTCCTATGTGTTTCATCCCCCATAGCACTTGGGTGAATAAAAACAATATTAGAACAGGTGTAACTGGCAGGATTCAACTTCAGACCTCTCAGGATGGTACGAATCATACCCAGATTTTGCCTCATTCTTATGTCTGTGAGACGTTGCCACCTTCTCACAAGAACAGAACACGGTGATTTCTACATAAGGCTGGAAGCGCAGAAATCTATAGTTTCACAGCACCCAATATAAGAAATACCCAGAAAAAAAGACAGGCAAACTCCCCTGTTCAGTGGGCACTATCTCTGCTTAAGGTTTGCTCCTTCTCAGCTTAATGCCCAGAAATGCACAGTGTATAGGTGTGGAAAAGGAAACATGCGCGTAATTCCCTCTTTTCTCTCCTTGTCTTCCAGAAAGACACTCCTTTTCCTTCAGTACAAAGGATATCCTTTGTACACAAAAAGGGAACATAGCACATACTGCCCATTGCTTCTTTTTTAACTTGAATAGCACGCCTTTAAAAATGCAGAAATTATTTCCCTCTCATTAAAATGAAGACCATTACTTTTCTTGCTAAAAAGACTTATAATTAATTTTTTTTTTTTAAATTGAGTAAATTTCCACTGCAATTCTGTGTGTCACAAGTGGAATACATTTTCAAAGTTAATTTTTTTCACTTTGGCCTGCAATGGCATCAAATTTTCGCAGGCCATTAGGTGTCAAAAATGAAAACCGTACAAAAATAGAAATAGATTCCTTTCTTCAACAAATGTGACTGAGGCCATCCTAATTCTTTCAAATGTAGAAAGCCTTTTTGAATTTCTACTTCTAAATCATATAGAAAGCCCTAAGTAGTGTGATTATGCTGGAAGGGCTGGTTGTCTCTGTGTTTCTTTTGGTCGAAGAGCACACTCTACACACCCTGCACACCCTGGAGACAGGAGGAGTGCAGCTCAGGCTGTATCACTGCTCGTGTGATCCAAAGATCTTGGCAAGGTCTTCAGTAAAGCCAAAAAAAAAAAAGAAGTAGCAGCAGCTTTTCAGCGTTATTAAAAAAATCAGAGGAGAAGAGTACATAAAACGATTTCAACATGCCTTAATGTGTCATATCAATCTGCAAATTGCCACACACCTCTTCATACTTCCCCCTTATATCATCTTATTTAAGGCCTGTGTTCAATTTCTTTCCAAATTTATTTTCTCCCAGCTTTCGTTTGTCTTGAACGTTACTGATTATGCATCTAGCAGTTCCATTCATGCACCAGAAATAAAAAGGTTCTTTACATGGTAATGTAAGCTTGCTCATCTTCAAGCCTTGCTTGACTTGAAAAATCTTGCAAAATATGTCTCTTCTTTTTCAAAAATGTTAACACAAACTTGGAATGTGCTTGTGTGTGTTTTCACACATCACTGAAGGATTTAGTTATCCACAGAGGGTGCATCCATAACTTCATTAACTTCATTCAGCTAAGGAAGAGCCCAGCATTCCCTCCTTCTTCACCTCTAGCAACAGTGAGAAAGCTCTGAGCGCAAAAACTGAAGAAAATTTTTACGTTGATAACTCTGACGTTGTTGTGGCATATTTCAGCAATATTTAATATTTTCTTTCTAAAATGCAAATTACTAGTCTGTCTCTGTGCTGACTAACTACATACTTGAAAGTTTTTTAACATGGATAGAAGATAACCGTTCTCTTTATTTCCTTTAACACAGAAACTCCCAGCACTATGGTAAATAGAAGTGGTTGCAAGACTGACCTATATACTTCTGTCTCTCCAAGTCCCTTGCTCTTCTTGCATTTCATTTATTCTTTGAGGTATGAGCACAACGGTACCCAACTTTGAGGCCAAAAAGCCACTGCCAGCTCCAAAACTCTCTTCCAGAACATGGAGGTGACCACCTGGGACCAGCACACTCATACACGCTGCCCTAGATGATGGTGTCAGGTCCCAGTCTGATTGGTCCAGGAGGGGTTCGTAATGATTCCGAATGGCCAAATCTCATTTTCTGCTGAGCCACCCCTGAAACTCCTTTGAGTACAGCATGTGTAGCAACTCTGTTTACGATTTTATGCCAGATAGGCACTCTAAGCAGCAGGATGTCGCATAAAGACAACACAAAACATTTCTCTCCCTATTTTCTGTCCCACAAGTCCTCCCAAGAGCTGTGGGATAACTGCTGCTCCATGCAGAAAGGGATTATCCTGAGCAGGCTCTTGGGGCACATGAAATATTCCCAGTGCTGCCACCTACCCAGGCAATTTCATACAGACGTTCTGAGGACTGCCAGATATCCCTCAAGGCACGTTAACCTCCCAGCCACAAGAGGAACCAATATACAGTATCTTAAAATCATACCACCACCAATCAAGTGCCTAATTGTCACAATTCAATGTCCTTGGGTACTAAGCAGAAGGCATTAAAAAAAATAAACTAAAATAAAAAGCCAGCTAATGTGTCAAACTCAGTAATACGGATTCTAGCTTGTTTTCACCTCCTTGCATTTCATAATCTACCCTGTCAACTCTCGTTCTCATTCATTTAAAAGACTGTGACCTTGAAGCTGCTTGCTGCCCCTTGCAAGACAGGGAGCCTGCCCCATCGGCTGCTGTACCTTAACCTTGCAGGCGTTAGGGAGCAGGTGAGCATCAGGAGCCACAGACCAGAGCTTGCTTTAAAGGTTTTTAACGGTGCAAATCACCATCAAAGCTGGATGCAAGGTTTGTGCAGCTGAAGAATGCTGGGAGAAAACAAGATTATGTGTGTAGCTAGCCGGGAGAGCCCCGAAAGGTAACGACTTTGTACAGTCTATGGAAAAGAAAGATCTTAGTTCTTCTCATGAATATGATACGGGACTTTAACAGTCAGGCATTTGTCACTTTGATATGTGCACGGTCTCCAGAGCTGTCTAGCTGACAAAACCACATCCATTAAAATACATTCTAAATAAAAAGAGACACAACAGTACATTATTCTTAAGGCTGCTATGTGTCAGACAGATTTACAATAGAAATGCAATCCAGTCCCAAGCATACCTGTGGCTCACTGTTAGCAAATCAGAACAATGGAGATCACGCTACTCTATAATAAGAATTCAGCAATACATCATATCATTTTTCATTCTCCTGCATGTATTGCATTACCAGAATTTCTCCTGAAGAAGGTAATTTGGTTTCCTGTTATAGGTAATTGGAACATGTTTTATCTCAATGCAAGGTCCAGTCAAATGAAACACCAGAGGACATGAAAACAGAAATCAAAGCACCTAATAGGTTTCTCTTTCACTGCTCACGGACCTACCCTGCACTGATGTTTTTCTACTTCACTGTCTTTATATATGCAACTTGAAAATAGCTCATGCAATGCTTACTCCTAGATTTATTGGGTAGAGCATGCCCTAAAGTGACAGAAGTAACAATGAAGGCAATTAATTAATAAAAATTACAAAAAATAATATAAATGACAGACTTCATCTGGCTTTATTTATCCCAATGCACACCTCTTCCTTCCCAGCAAGCCTCTGCCTTGCAAGACCTCATTTTATTCTTCTGTCTAAAAAAATGCTTCAAGGATAAAGACATGCAATTCCTCACCTCCACGGACACAGGCCAAGGAACTAATCCCCTTAGTTTAACTTTGATACGACATATGGTTCAGCATAAGGTATCTTTACCTAATTTGTTAAATAAGACCAGTTCCAGAACACTTGCAGTGTCACAGACTATCTTCCAGTCCTGTCTTTTATTGAATACTATAGAAGCATAGCAACACAGAATCATAGAGTGGTTTAGGTTGGACAGGACCTTAAAGATCATCCAGTGCCACCCCCTGCCCTGGGCAGGGACACCTCCCACCAGACCAGGTTCCTCAAAGCCCCATCCAACCTGTCCTTGAACCCCTCCAGGGATGGGGCAGCCACAGCTTCTCCGGGCAACCTGGACCCACCATCACAGTAAATATTTTCTTCCTAATAGCTAACATAAATCTCTCCTCTTTCAGTTTAAAACCACTACCCCTTGCCTTATCACTCCACTCCCTGATCAAGAGTCCCTCCCCATCTTTGCTGTAGCCCCTTCAGGTACTGGAAGGGGCTCTAAGGTCTCCCTGAAGCCTTCTCTTCTCCAGGCTGAACAATCCCAGCTCTCTCAGCCTCTCTTCATAGCAGAGGTGCTCCATCCCTCTGATCATCTCCGTGGCCCTCCGCTGGACCTGTTCCAACAGGTCCATGTCCTTCCTGTGCTGAGGACTCCAGAGCTAGACACAGTGCTCCAGGTGGGGTCTCACCAGAGCAGAGGAGTATAATCACCTCCTTTGGCCTGCTGGCCACACTTCTTTTGATGCAGCCCAGGATGCGGTTGGCTTTCTGGGCTGCCAGTGCACACTGCCGGCTCACATTGAGCTTCTCATCCTCCAACACCTCCAAGTCCTTCTCCTCAGGACTGCTCTCCAGCCATTCTCCACTCAACCTGTATTTGTGCCTGGGATTGCCCCAACCAAGGTGCAGGACCTTGCTCTTGGCCTGGTTGAACTTCATGACATTCACATGGGCCCACCTTTCAAGCCTGTCCAGGTCCCTCTGGATGGCATCCCTTCCCTCCAGCACATCGGCCACACCACACAGCTTGGTGTCATCAGCAAACTTGCTGAGGGTGCACTCAATCCCGCTGTCCGTGTCACCAACAAAGATGTTAAACAGCACGAGTCCCAGTACTGACCCCTGAGAAATACCACCCTTCACTGGTTTCCACTTGGACATCAAGCCATTGACCGCAACTCTTTGAGTGTGCCCATCCAGCCACTGAGGAATATTAGTCACTGAGGAATATGAGAGACACATTCAGGTCTGCAATATATGCTAAACCAGGGAGCCAATCTTTCTTTAGCATGAGAAGAGGCAATGCTCCCAACTGAAAAAAGTAAAGGAAAACAAAAGAAACCAAGCACATGCTATCAACATGCACTTGTCATTAACAATATAGTTTGGGGGTCAACTATGGTCAACACAGAGACTCGGCATCAAGTACAGCATATCATTCACTGAAACAAAGGATTTCTCTAGAAAAACTAGATAAAGCAGATCCAAGGACACGGGGCACACTTGGAGTTTCAGATAATGTAAGTGAAAGGCGCTAAGATGTTCTTAGAAGAGTACTTCTAAGAAGTACTAGTTGCTACACATGCACCCAAGTACTATATTTTTTCAGTGCCATCTTGCTCTTCTTTGTAGCTATAGCCCTCAGCCCTCCTGTATTTGTTATTTTCAGGGCATTCCCCCATTGCCTTAAGAGCAATTTTGCTCTGTACAAATTCATGAAATACTATTGAACACAACAGTAGCACAAACACTAAGAAATGACAGCCAGACTCTTGTCATGAGTTCTGTACAAATCTTGATGGTATTGGACCAATGATGCTTTGAAACAATCAGTATTTGTTCAATACGCAGTAGAAACCGGCACAAACATGCATTCTGAAGCAGTGTAATAGACGTGTCATTGTCAAGGGTGTCAAAAGCATTAGAAAAATATCTTTTTTTAAAGACTCACAGAGCCCTTGAGTTAGCTTTCTTAATGGCTTGAACTCTTCTGCTTCAGAGCACAAATGATACTGTCCAAACCGATCTGCCTCAACACACCTAAGACCTCTTATCCTATAAAGAAGTAATTTAAACCAAAGCACAATTTTTTTACTGGACATGAGGTTACCATCAACATCTGAAAATGGACTGACTTACAATACACCACCACTTCTCATCCTTAGCGTGTTTTCCAATTGCTGATGACTTCCTTCAGAAGAAAAAGGCCCTTTCATTGTGACTGAGGAGGAAATTTGGCAATGGTGAAAGCTTTTTCCTGTGACTGACTTGAGATCAGATATATAAAAGGAGAACCACAGGCATTAAATTCTAGAAAAAATTAAGTGTCAGTTAGAAATTCTGTATTAAGAGGTGACATCCCCCATCCCTCCAATTAGGCTACAAATAACGTATAAAATACTTATCCCCTTCTATAAAAAGCTACAGCTGCACAAGATCTCAAGCGAGCTTCTTCACAACTGTTCTTTCCAAAAACATTGGTAAAGCAAGAATTTCTTGCCAATAGCACTCGTAATAACGTTCCTACAACATAATAAAACATGGGCAGTTGCCAAAATTACTACTAGCACATCCATAGGGTAGCAAGGAAACCCAAAATGCTGTCAGTGGAAAGTCAAAAGGTAAAACCATAGTGCTGAAGAATCACTTCTACAAAATGTACAACTGAGGAAATACTGACATTTATAATTCACAGTTATTTGGTGTTTTCAGTAAGAAAGCACTCAATAAATCACTCTGGAGTATAAACACTGCATCCAAGATTAGAACCAACTCAAAGTCAGGTCTCATATGTTTTGACCAGATCCAGGGGTAGCGAGGAGAGAGAGTGACAAGAGTCCCTCCAAATAGGGAGAACAGTTTATTAAAAGAAGGGATTTGCACAAGGTACTGTGATAAAAATCGTTGTTGTGGCTACAGGATGTTTATAAATCTACTAGAAACCAGATTAAGGTGAAAAGCCAAGTTAAACTGGGTTCTTTCAGCCTCTCACTAAAGCACCGTTAGTTGCTACAGAATCTCTCTAGTTTGAAATCCTCTGGATCAGCTAATGATGAAACCTGTAACAGAAGCTTATGTTTCCTGAACCAGACCACAAATACCTGTTTCCTCACTCCCCCATTCAGTGCTGTGATATTTTGTTATAGTCACTAATGGCTTGTTGACAGCGGCAGGATAAGGTTTGTAGGTAAATAGCACTGTCTGTATTAGAGCAAGTGATATAACTTGAAGGACAACATAGGCTTTTGGGCATAGAAGACCTTTGTAAACCAGGATTGGGAATACTTCTCTTGTATATTCTTCATGCATTCTTTAACTTTGTAAAGGATCTGCACTTCTAGAGAGTTCATAGGAGTCCAGTCTATATCCCGAGTCTCGCCTTCTGAGTTTTAAGAAAAAGATCTGTGCTCCCTTTCAGTTATCTGTACAGCCCAGCTGCCATTTCCAAATGTTCTGCACCATAACTTTCTTGTCTTCAATCCTATTAAGTCTAATAACAGTTTTCTCTGGCTGGGCCCAGGATCACTGCTGTAAGGCCCAAACGGTACAGGACATCTGATGCTAAACTCTATAGATTTGTGTTCAGGAGTACTGGAAGAAAATTGACAATCCACCTTCTACTCACAGTGGCATTCTGCATCCAGCTCAGAAGAAACACATCTTTCACTTTCCACTTAGGAAAACCAGAAATTTGTGGCCCACGCAGAAGAATTTAGCTGAGAAATACTTAAATGTAAGTTACTATTTAAAAAGAGAAGCTCTGTAAGTCAGTAGCACCGTAAATCAGAAAGGTCTGAGGAGATTAACCAGAGAGATCCCTCTTTCACAATACCTTCCGCACCTCTGTCTGTTGTCTTGTGCCTTTTAAACGAGCACGCAATTTTTTCTGTTATGAGATTATGGCAAAGAGACAGAACAATTTACACTGGATACTCAAAGGTTAGAATAAAAGGAGACAGAAAAATAGTCAGTACAAAAAGAGTTCAAAAAGGCATCTTTCATTGACACTTCCTGCACATTTTTAAAACCTATCCAACTGAGAACAAGTCAGTAGGATGTGGGGAGATGTTTTTACTGTGTATGTCAAATGTCTTGAACAAGATCATCAGTCTTGGCCTCCACAACTAATAATTGCTCTAAGAATCTGTTATTAATAAGCATTAGGTAAACTCACATTTTAAAATCTCCAAGATGAAATACAGGTAAGGGGTGATGTTGGCCCATAAAGAAATGAAATACTGAACAAGTCTGAGAAGAAAACTCTCACATTCTTTTTAGTTCATTTATTGCACTGGGAGACTAGGGAAAAAAAGGCTTAAGCTTAGATATATGTGCTGCTTATCCTATATCAACATGCTTGGCAGATTTCGTAGGCAAGCTGCTGAAAATACTTTGGTAAAAAGAAGTAGGTGACCTAAACGTGCACTTTGCTGTTATAACAATAGCAGATATTTATACCATTTACCACTGCCATTGTGAAATAAGACTTTGAAACAAGGTGAAATTGAAATAGAATTTCTGAGGAATGGTAAACTGCAGATGAAACCTACAGCGTTAAATGGAGAGGAGAGCATGCAATATATTCTGGATGACAGCTGGAAATGTCAGAGAATAAAACAAAAAAAATGTTCAAAGCATATACAAGCATATATACATACACCTTTGCATATGGTATCTTCTTCCTCTTACAATGACTCATACTGATTTCTTTACACGGATCAAGCTGTGTGCAGCGTAGCTGGACAGGGTGCTCTCCAGTAATGTAATGATGTAGGTTACATAAACAGAACTCAAAGACAAATCAGATAAAAATTAATGTCCTCAAATAATACTGCATGACTTTATGGGGGAGGGGAGTTGTAAACTTACAGGGCTTTGTTTCTTTTTTACTTATTTAGGGGGAAAAAGGGCAAATATTGGGTGAGTAAATATAAATAAGATTTTAGTTTTTAGAAGGCTTGGGGTGGTTTTTTTGGTTATATGGAAATATACTCCAAAGCGTCAGGACGTGAGGCAGCATTAACCCAGTACAGAACTAGCAAATACATTGTGTGCTGTGGCTGCTGTGCCAGTCCTGGTGAGCTGCATGTTGTGTTCACTCCTTATTTCAGAAATGCTTTTGTAACTTCTGCAGAGAAACGGCATTGAGTTACACCTCTGTGATGAAGATATCACTGGTGGCAATGACAGATGAATAGCTTTTTTTGCCCGCTATATGCATACTAAACACAGTATTCCAGGGCTGCTATATATTTACAAACAAATAGGGAGATTGCTTTAAAATAATAGACAGTAAGATATTGTTTTCCATTCTAAAAATCATTATGAAAAGTGAAGGAGAAGAAGTGAAGGTCATGCTTTGTACTACAGCTAACAAGAAAGAATCAGTGCTTTCATTACAAATGGAAAGGATTTAAAAACAAGTATTACAAGCAGTATAAAATACCATCCTCTAACAGATACGAAAACTATTTCTGTATGTTCCTAGCAAATCTTTTGGCTGTTACAAACAAAGTTCATGATGACTTTGAGAGAGCGGTTAATGTAATGCACAACAGACAAACTTATTTTCTCCTCACACATAAAGAAAGAAATTTTCAAGGTACAGAGGCCACCGTTCTACCACTGAATGCATAATAACAGTGTATCTATCTATCAGAAAACCATCATCATAAACCTGGTTTGGTTTTCAGTCCGCATACAGTACTCTATTCATCATGCAAAGCACATAGGAATAATGTGAGGAACATCTCCGACTACAAAAAATCATTTGATTCGCATCTAGGAGAATGTTGGGTTTTGCAGGAGGCCATACCGAGGTCGCACTGAAAGAGTGCATTTGGTTTGGCTTGCACTACGAGACAGAAGGTATTCTTACCTAAAGCAACTTGGCTTCAACTTTTTTCCCCCTTCAGTCAGCCCAACTCCATGCAGAGCTATTTGTGCTCAAAAATAACAGTTTCATATTCTGGGAAGCTATTTTCAGGATGCACTGTTTCACTGTTCAACCATACTGATCAACCTACTGATGTAGGAAGTTTAGTGGAGAAAATGGGAAACTGAGGCTGAAGGGAAGGTGGAAGAGGGATGGCAATATTTCAAACTAAATCTGCTATGATTCTTCACACCCATGCTCCTGACATAGAGTCGAGTCCACACTTCCTTTTAGCCACATGAAACATGGTGCCTCTGCTATTACAGAATCACACAGAATCACAGAATGATTTGGGGTTGGAAGGGACCTCTGGAGATCATCTAGTCCAACCCCCTGCCAAAGCAGGGTCACCCAGAGCAGGTCCCACAAGAACGTGTCCACCACGACTCCACCACCTCTCTGGGCAGCCTCTTCCAGGGCTCTGCCACCCTCAAAGTGAAGAAGTTCCTCCTCATGTTTAGGTGGAACTTCTTATGTTCCAGTTTCTGCCCATTTCCTCTTGTTCCGTCACTGGGCACCACTAAAAAAAGATTGGCCCCATCCTCCTGACACCCACCCTTGAAGTATTTATAGGCATTTATCAGATCGCCCCTCAGCCTTCTCTTCTCCAGACTAAACAGACCCAAGCCCCTCATAAGAGAGATGCTTNCCCCCAACCTGTCCTGGTGCAGGGGGTTATTCCTCCCCAGGAGCAGCATTATACTTGCCTTTGATGAATTTCATCAGGTTCCTCTCTGCCCAACTCTCCAGCCTGTCCTGGTCTGACACAGCCTATTGCTTACCGTACCCTCTAGGGCCTGCTACTACAACTGTTCATGTAAATGCTCCTGAGCCCCATGAGAACCGTTTATGCAAATTCAGGTCAGGCTTGTGATGCAACAACCACATGCGGAGCCGAGGGAGGGCCAACCCCTCTGACGAGCAGAGGCGGATGAGCAGTGACCAGCACTTCTCCTCCTCACTCGGCTACAGTCTCTCTATCCCTGGCCTCAGCCTTCTGCTGGCACCACTTCAAAACCTGCTCTTGGCAGAAGGATGCAATATGGATCAACCATGTCACCGCTCATACAAGCAGGACAATGCCAATGTCATGTTCATATGGACACAGGGCTTCTCGCCGTTTTCAAAAGGCAAGATGCCACGCCAAGATATTTAGAAATTTAAGCCTGTTAATTGGGATAAGTAAGGATATTTTTGCTCACTGGCCCAGTATTGACATTAATGCATTTATGATCCCCTCTGTCATTGTAGGCAACTCATCCTTACTGAAGCCTTCCTCTCTTCCTTCTGAGGCCTTTTGCCAGGTACTTTGAGAAGAGATTAGCTTAGTTTTCCCCTTGAGCAGTTTCAAAATATTATTGGAATGCATTTCTGTAAGAATAAAGGATGAGTTATTGGTGATTAGTCATCAGCTTCTGCCTTCTGGAAGTCCAGTTCAAGGTGCTGGTTTGATTTGCCATATTTATGTCAAAGAAAGGGCATATTTTTTGCCTCTCATGATACCTAGAAACAAGAATTAAGCACTCTAAACCAGCGCAATATTTACAGTAATCTAAAACTTCTGAGAAACAGGAGAGGTCTCTCCAGCTTGAGGTAAATCCACAAAACCTATATGGGATTCCAAGACAGCAAAATAATACCACAGAAATTATATAAAGATGTTGATTCTGCTCTATACAGAAACATAATACTTATTAGTTCTGTTCTCTAAAACAAACAAAACAAAAGAGTAAAAACAAAACAAACAAACAAACAAACAAACCAACCAAACAAAAAAACCCCAAGCCCCAAACATGTTACTTGTTAGTTTTTAGGTATTACAAGAGTGCAGTGTTGTAAATAAAAAAACCCAAAACATTTAAATAAAGATAATACAAAATATATTTTTCCTGAAAGTAAGCAGCAACAAGAAGAGCAACTGGATATTTTCCAATCATCAGTTTGTATCACAACCTACAGTAACATACCCTCCTACATTTCTTCCCAAGTGTGAGTACAGCATGTATCTGCAGCTTGCTCTGGGATACAGCACCCTTGGAATTGAGAAGAGAGCACAAGCTTAGGACAGGATCAGTGAACAACAGAGTACCAAATGGAAATATTTAAGCAGAAAAAATGGTTGGCATAAACCATTCAAATTAGAGGTAAAAAAGATTCCACTGAGGCTGTTAGCACTGTCACTGCAGACATATTAATGATATTTAATGATCAAAAATGGCCCAGCGCTTTTATTACCTCCCCTGCTTAATGTAAAAAGAAAACAAAACCTCACTGCTTAGCACCATTAGTGTAATTTGTTCACCACTATTCCTCTTTCCCTAAGTCACACATAACTAAAATGCACGACTGAATCTATTTCAAAAAGCACCCTGATCTTTTCCCGTTGAAGTTCAGATATTGGCAGCATCTAATTGTGACATCTCACAAGGGAGTAAGGCAGAACTACGGGGAATACTTGCACTACAAACACCATTAAAAAGATGGCAAAAACAAAAAACACCATTAAAAAGATGGCAAAAACAAAAAACTTGCCTGCAATATGTAAGGGCATCCTTGTCTTCCATAATATATTCCCAATCTGGGATACAGCAGAGGAGCTTGCTAAAATGTAGAAATGATAGGATTGAAAAAGAGACAGTGTATCTTGAGATCCCTTACAGGAAAAAACCCACTAACATACCAAAAGGTACAAGTACAGGCCTTTGCCAGGAGGAAGTCACCTACTCACCATCTTTGTAAAGAAATGAAAGAAACTGGTAAGAAACTTATACTGATAATTCAGTCTAAGAAACTGATTGTTAGCCTGTCACCACTTTGAAGCATTGGTCTGTCTTTCCTGTTAGCAAGGCCATGAGTTCACACGGGTCTCCGAAGCCCCAAGAGCTTCCCCCAGCCATGGCCAAAGCCAGCCCAAACTCTGCTGTTACAGGATGCCCTGCAGTATAGGGGTAGTGGCATGGATTTTAGCACACTGTGGAAGGGACAGTCATCTAGAGCTTTAACTTAGTCCTCTTGGCTGTTTGTTCCTGGCGCATCCTCGTTCTAGAAGAGGTTGGCCCTCTCAGTTTTCTTCTGACAAAACTATTCAAGGTTTGCCGCTGTGTCTCTTGCTACCAGCCATTCCAAAGTAACATTTTTTATGAACATTTTAGAACATTGTACTTAAATATTCACTGACATTTCCTTTGAAACTGTAGGTATTCTTTACCTTGTCTAATTAACGCAATGTATAATACGTGGGGGAAATTAAACTTCTGGGGCTTTTTATTACCAGCTGTAAACATATAAATTCAAATTGTACCACTCTTTTGTAAATTTTTAGTATGTCATACCAGATTGTTAAATGAGTTGGATTACCGACTGATTTCCAAGAGAATATCTCCACTGTTTTAAAAATCACAGATCCCATCATGCAGCTGATAAAGAACAAGCTCTTGCACTCTTGCAGCTGTTCCACTGTTTCCAGCTATTACTCATGCCTTGTGTTTGAACAGCTGAGGAATTACCCAATTGTTCTCCTCTGATACCTGGTGTAGCACAGTACTGCTGTAATCACAGGTTAAAGGGGTAGACTTAGATATTTAAACCACCTTTTTTGGTGAGTGCACTTTTTTTGCCCAAGCATCCAATGCCACTAGCAGAGTCACTCTATGGAACGGAGAATTCTCCTCCCTGGGGAGAGACTCTCTATCAGGGAATGGAGTGATAGAACAAGGGGTAATGGTTTTAAACTGAAAGAGGGGAGATTCAGATTAGATACTAGAAAGAAATTCTTTGCTGTGAGGGTGGTGAGAGCCTGGCCCAGGTTGCCCAGAGAAGCTGTGGCTGCCCCATCCCTGGAGGGGTTCAAGGCCAGGCTGGATGGGGCTTGGAGCAACCTGGTCTGGTGGGAGGTGTCCCTGCCCAGGGCAGGGGGTTGGAACTCAATGATCTTTAAGGTCCCCTTCAACCCAAACCATTCTAGGATTCTATCAAAAAGTACTGCATACACTTTACAAAGTGCTATATATGCAAAACAGTATTTGTTTCAAAAAAACCTGAATGAAACTACTTCAGCACATCATGGCAGGTCTCCTTGTGCTCCTTAATATTCTTAGTAGTTCTGCTTTGAATTGCCCTCTATACTTCGGGTTTGCATTTGTGCAACTGTTTATTCCAAAATTAATTCTGCTGCGAAGTTGTTTGTGCTTATGCAGGGACCTCCCCAAATTCTTGCAGCCTCCTCAGAATCCCTGTGTTTTACTTTCCTGTCTCAGTGCACTCTTTTCCCAGCTCTGGGTCTGTTAGAGAGGTGCTAGCAAACCTCCCCATGCTGCACTAGTTCAAATAGATATTTGCTGAGCTGACGTCTTCTCCAAGCAGGGCTCTCCCTGCTGTTTCCAATATGCTACCCTGGCTGAGCTGGGGCAGACTGGTCTGGCGCACTGAAATTGGTTGTTAAATTCACAGAGATACTATCCCTTCTTCCTGACTAGGGATCAGACACATTTCCTTCCTGGCTCTATTGTGCACCTTTAGCTTCCAGGGGTAATGCCAAACATCACACCTTCAGAAAACCGCCTCGCACACATCTCGTTTGCGGGATTTATGCTAATACAGCCTCATGCGTTCATTGGTTTGTAAAATGAGGTTGATGAGGTTGATGTCAAGGCTTAGTAAGGCTGTGCAGGCTTTTGTGGTGTCAGGAGCAATCATTGGTATATTCTCAGCCTTACACGATGGCACACTTTTTATATGATTATCCTGCTCAGCAAATTTCCCTTACTCAACAAATGGCAAAAATACTGTGCTACACAAAATCAACTTTAATCAACACAATGGCTTCTAGGTAGACAGTAAATATAATTCAAGAAAATATATAACTTGTATCCTTTTTGCCAACATTTTTTTCTGTTAATGAAATAAATAAAAAATGCTAGAAAAAAAAAATCTGAATAAATAATCTGCTTAGAAAAGCAAGCTGCACGCTAGAAATGAGGATCAAATCTTTAATTTGCATACACTGAAAGAATATTTTTGAAAGGCATTCAGGACACTGCACCATGAAAATCAAAAGACGGGGATATTGATGGTACAGAAGGTGATATGCTCATGAGCCAACACTGAACAATTCATACTCAAATATCACAGTCTAGGTATTTCTTGTTATATGACTCTGAATAATTATTGTGGAGTTTTCTAGTAGAAAAGTACACACTCCTTAAGTTGCTCATGGCAAAAGAAGAATAATCCACCTATCTGTGGAGTG
The DNA here is from genome assembly GCA_013399435.1 of Arenaria interpres. NCBI lineage: Eukaryota > Metazoa > Chordata > Aves > Charadriiformes > Scolopacidae > Arenaria > Arenaria interpres. The sequence goes on along the minus strand of VXAK01006663.1, from coordinate 319,256 downwards.
GTTGAGTGAGATACAGGACATTGGTCCTATTAAAATGTTAATTTATCAATTATGCATACAACAGAAGAAAGGACAAATAGACATCTAAAATTTGATCATTGTTTTATCCACTCTGAGCAGAGCTGCCTGCAAAATCCCCTGCTATGCCTCAATTTAAAAGTAAACGTTTAGAACTTAAAATAGATCTGCTACAGTAGGCTACTGCATCTTAAATTCGAATGTAAATATATCTATTTAAAAATGCGTGAACCAGCATAAAAGGTGGCTAATGCCCAAGTTTCATTAGTACTTCACTTCCAAAAGGTGAAGCTGTTACATCAGTTCAGAAGCCTTCTGAGGCAAGGAGTGACAAGTATTGTTATTTTTGTAATGCCGCATTCATCAGCTGTTTACAAATGAGACATACTTCCAGAAACACACATTGCTGGAATAACTAATTTATCAACTTGTATTCAAAGCAGCTGGCTCAAGGCTATGGCTTAAAATTTAATCAAACAAGTATATAAAATCATTAATTAGCTGATCACATCTCACTGGACAGGCTTCCTGAGACAGCCCTCTTGATGCTTTCTGTCCCAGGGCCACGAATGACTACTGCAGTCAAAACCACAAGCAATTTTACTAGCTCAAAGCTGTTGGGTCATTTATCTGAGGTACCTTCAGAGAGTGGGTCTCTGCCACCCCAGCGCTGTTAGGAAGTTTCTCTGTGCAGGTATCTGTGCCACAGCCACCTCCACACCCCAGGAGCCTGCCACCGTAGCACAGAAATCAATCCACTTACCAAATCACTGCCATTGACTTTGCCTGACCTTCAGAAGGGATCCAGCCACTCTTGGATCACTCAGCTATCCAATTCCCTAGTCTAAAACCAAGCTGATCATTCCCACACACAGTGGGTGGTCTAACCTCAGGCGTCAAAAGACACATGGTCCTTTTTTGTCTTAGGCTTCTTAACCGAGCTGCCAGGATTGACACATTTTCTGACCCTCTAATAGTCCCAAAGTAGAGCAGGATCACTCTGCTTTCTTGCCAACATTGAAAGGAGTTGCAAACTTTTGAATTCCAAATGTTTAAGTAAGTTTATGGTCTCTTTGTTATCCTCTGTATTTCATGTGCTTTTTCGCACACCATAAATTTACTGAACATTAACACTAATGATATCTGTTCTTGTTTTCATAAGCTCTGACAGATCGTCTTAGCATCATTCACTAAAATATACTCTCTAGATCTTCACATGAAGGACCTCTGCTAACAAACATCTCTCCCTCCATGCTAATGGGGACCAGCACTACTATTCTGACAACAGACTATTGGCTTTTCTAACTTTATTTGTCACACCGGTCATATAACCCGAAACCTCAGTCCTGTAGCTTGACAGTCCAAGCCCCCCAGTCCATGCAGGGTGACACCTCTTGTATTTGCTGCGTTGTTTCAACAGAGGATAATGTACTGTTCAGAGGGATACATACATCTTCCTCAAATAAGATAAAATATTCTAGCAATTTTCTTGGCCTTACATACACCTTACATATGATTTTCATATTAACTAGTAATCTGACCAGAACGTTTTGACTTATTTATTACACTCGGGATTTTGGCTTTTTGGGGGACAGCAAAGGTTTCGCAGGACAAAGGAAAACCGAAGACCTCCACCAGTCTCCTAGTGGTGACAGGTTGTTGGGTATCATTTACAAAGAATTAAGGAAGATATCAACTTTGGAACAATTATTTCATTCAATGTTAAAAAAATGAACATCCTTCCCCCTCCCCCCCAAAAAAAACCCCAAAACCCCAAGCAAATAT
>VXAK01006663.1:277658-317409 GCA_013399435.1 Arenaria interpres | reverse complement strand
ATTAAAATATATATGGGCAAATAAGTAAGTAGTGACTAGGAACATGAACATGTCATTTCTCTAAACTGGACATAATACAAGATTATTTGAAAGTCAAAAGAAACATTCAAAAGTCATAACTGGAAGCCTAAGTAAGTTGAAACTTGATTTGTGCATGGTGCCAAGCATTCAGTGTGACACTTCAAGCACTGGAAGGAACACAAATCTTTTCAGACTGGGTGGCTACTGTACATTCAAATAACTATCTGATCTAGAATTTGTAACAATGACTAGCCAAGTAAATTCTCCTGCCTTAGCCTCATGTCTTTTAACACATTTAATGGGTTCTCGTCCTTTGAGTCTTGATGATGTAGCCTTCCCGCGTGATGGAATGGAGCAGGAGTCCAAATAATAAGATTTGGTTTTATGTCTTTAATACCCAAGGTATTCCAAAGCACTTCAGAAAATAATGAATTAGATGCCAGTGCTGCAGTGACTGTAGGTAACTATAAAAGTGATTACATGCCCAGCAGGAGTTCTCAGACACTATAACAGTATAAACAAATAGAACAAAACATTACTTTGTATTTCTGGCATTTGGGCTAGATGACATCTAGTCAGTATATTGTACTTTTGACAAATCTCTCTCAATTGCACTGTATATAATCTTATTTCAGCTATTTTCCTCTCCCTATTTGCATTGTCCTGTAACGTATACACATTTACCCTCATGTGAGTGTTAGTTATCTTAGATGTCGCTCATTACTGTTCCCCAAGACACAAATCATCTTTATTATTTCTCTAGTTTTTATCAGATTCCATCCATTACTTCTGACTGGATCTGCCCCTGGAGTTTCTCTCAGTGCTTGGGAAACAGTATATGGTTTTCCATCTGCTCTCTAAATGACCTTGCCATTTGGAAGCTCTTCACAAATCTAGTATCGATGCTACCTGTTCCCTCAGATTTGATCAATGCAGTCTGGTGGGGAGCAAAGTGTGAACCTTTTCATTTCAATCCTATTAATCAACACTGAAGATAGTCCACTTTTCTCATACAATGATTCTTAATACGTTCCAAGACACTGCCTCTTCAGATTATCTCCTCTCCCTATGATTTTTTGAGTCTCTACTTTCTTCTACAGCTTTTTTTTTTTAACATTTCCACATTTCAGAGTTAAATAGCATGTTTGAATTTTTCCCCTGTGCAAGCCTACATCACTCTTACCTGATAAAAGCCTGTGGGTTTTTTCACTTTTAGTTATGCTACCCTCTAGCTAATGTGCATGACTAAAACTGATCCCAAAAGCACTCCCAGTTGCTCAGCACTGCATCGCCATACTTTGCAAGAAGATCCCTCAGGGCTGAAGTTAATGAAGCCCAAAGTCTGGCTGAGCAAAGGGCAGCATGGCGACACACAAATCCAGGCTAGGTATCTAGGCCAGACCCTACATATATTCCTTCAGGTTGCCAATACAATTATCCAGGGTTTCTATAGAAAGTGAGAATTCTGAGACATCGGCCTTCTGTCAAATCCTGGTGCTGACGGAAAGGTGCCAGACAGAAAAACACATCCTCAGAGAGTACTGTCACTGGCAAGCCATTTCCCTAGGAAACCAGGCTAAAACCTTGCTCTCTTTTCAGCTTTTTGAATACAATTTTTGTATTATTCTGTGATCCTGTTTCATAAATTGGGAAATGGAAGCTTGTAGTTGTGAGGATTTAAGCTAAACAGGATCCTATTCACATCAGAGGAAGGCTGAAATTTGGTTTTAATTGGTGTAGCCTGGAACAGGACTGACCTCATAACTGAGTTTTTTCCAATTTTAACCCTTGTGCATAATCTCCGTTTCCTCACGTTACCTTAAAGACAACAGTTTCTTGACAATCCACCCTCATAAACCCTGGACTATGAAGATGCCTCAGTGAAGCTAAAAAATCTCCATTGCACTAAGTAAGTGGGTTTTTTCACTTCAGGGGTTTTTTTGTGCTTTTTTTGTTTTAAATAAACTCCCTAAATTTTCTCTTTGTTTTTATGTTTAAGGGCTACAGGCCTCTCTCAATTCCAGAGCAAATAGCTTTCACTGATGCTTTTCTTGAGCATTTACAGGGTGTAACATTGTTTACCTTTTATTCAAACTTGCATTGTTCCCTGTTCGAACCACTCTTATAAGGATGAATTATCTCTTCTTCCGGTTGTCATACATTATTTATTTAATGTCATAAACACTTTGTTCCATTTTCTATTTTATCTTGGCCACAGTAATTTTATTTACCCAATGGAAGATTGCGTCTTCGCATACGCCTCTTTTCTCATTTTGTACAAGACGATCACACGTTCACTAATTCCGCATTGGTAGTTCTTCATCATTCCTTCTAAATTTATTCTGCTGTGTATATTCACACACCACCCCGACAGCTCTTGATTTACTATTCTCCCAAGCATCACCATAACCCAGGGTCTGGTGCAGCACTCCCCAGCCAGCTGTGGGAGGGGGAAGAGGGGCATTTCATTAGGACCCAACGTAATGACTCCTGGGCCATAACTAGGCAGTTGCTGGGCACTATCAGGATTTATCAGGGAATAATAATTACTCCAATAACAGCTACCATCACTGGCCTTCTTTAATACACTGTCTCAGGCTAAGGACTGAACGGCTGTTAGTCAGAGGTATGCCAAAAGGAAAAGGCCTTCATTTCTAGTTAAGCGTTTTGTGGGAGATTACGGTGTATCCACATAACACAACAAATTCATAAAACTAATCATCTTTTTGCAGCGCACCTATACACATGATAGAAGAGCTACTAAGAGCCCAGGTGAAGCACATTTTCATTACACTATGAGACCATTCTTGTAAAATCTCCACTTCCATAAAGAAGACAAACTTTATCGTTGAAGGGCAAAGTAACGGATGGTCTAACATTTGCAGCACTGGGATGCATTAACTAGGTCTTTTACATGTTTCCTGATTTTATTAAGCTTTATTACTAGACCGTGCTAAAGTTTGCAAACTGTTAATTTTGGTGATCTACAATAAGTAATGAAATGAGAAGAAAATCATGTTAAAACAACATTAAAAGGGAGAGCCATTCTTAACTGCAAAGCGTAGGAAGCTGCAAGCAAAGCTCCCATTAACAGTAAATACAGCAGATTAAAAAAAAAATCCCTATGTATTTGCTAAACCAGACTCAGTGAGGTTTCCTTGCATTAATGAGGACTACAAGAGTTCAAGTTATTTTCTCCTCCTTACTTTCCTGGGCATACCTGCTGTTGCTCACTTCTCTAATTTTAAATGCCACTAACAAACTCCCTATTTTAAATTTCACGTATGCCATATATATAAACCTGTGTACGCCGTGGATTGCAGTGGAAAGTTTATTAGCTGATAGAAGAGTATTTAGGAATGTGTGCTGTGCCAGGTCATTAATAAGTCTGCTTTATGAAGCTGACTGGTAATTTTAGAAGCTGAACGGAAGTTCCTCAACTAAAGAAAACCTGAGGTGCTCAGAACATTCACTGTTTTAAACTGTATTATGTTCAGAAAAGAGAAAAATTAATGTGACTTCCTGAAGGAATATTAGTTAGGTGCTTCAGGCCTCTTACGGCTTTTTCTTTCAAACCTTTTAACTCTGTGTCACTAATTATTGCAACGTTTGCAGTGTACTAAAATTCACCAAAATGTCCAGCCCTGTTGTCGAACGGTCACTATTTACCATTGGCATTTTCTTTTTCCTGTGATACCTGCACGGTCACACATATCCTTTTCATTTCCAACACAGCAGCTACAAGCTAAAATGTAGGGATGGTATTTTTACAAGTCTGAACGACAGTAGAGTCCCTCCAGTAGGCAACACCGAAATCTCACGAAGTAGGAAAAGAGTCTAATGGTCACAAAGCAAGAGGAGATAAAACCACCAGGCCTGTGAGGGGGAAAAAAAAGGGCAGGTGGGAAGATGAAAGGTGTACTTTCAGGCGTAGTGGACTGATATGGAGGCAGTTCTACTGTCTCACCATAATTCATCAGTTCCTTAAGTAGAGACAAATGCAATTCAGTATTTGTCATAGCAATTCAGATGGAAAGTCCCAAGCACAGTAATTTTGGAGTGGACAGTGTCTGGATGTTTCATTACCAGAGTAGGGAGCAGTGTGAGAATGAACACATCCCTCACAGGCAATGAGGCTGGCAATCAGGGTGACACCCGCAGCGGCAGGCCCCATCACTGAGGGTCTGCTCACAGAAAGGGAAAGAATTAGCAGCCTGACCTCACGTGAATGTTTATTCACTTGAAGACAATGTATACCTTTTCTTCTCCCCAGTTCAAAATTACCTTCATTTTGACTTCACATGGAAGAAGAAAAATTTTGAGTATCTAAATGCCTCATTCCAATGAGTTCCTCAATTCCTTCGTACTCTTTCGTAATCCAGGTACTTCTGGAAACAAAACTTTTAGCAGCAAACTGGAACAATGATTTTCCAGCATGCTTTTCTTGGTTTTAATGTACAGCCATACTAAGTGCAGATATTCAGCTTTTCTTTCCATGAAGAGTGAACATCACCTCTGCTAGAAGCCAGAACAGCTACACAAATTAAATCCCAGTTGTAAGAGAGACTCTGCGGGGCCTTTGGCTCCATGTTTGCCTTCCGAAGAGCAGCAACTTTCATACTAAATTAGTTTCCCGATAAACCCCTGATCAGCAAACAATCATTTCAGATCTGACTCCCAACTCGAATTTTTACTGACAACAGAAGATGACAAAAAAAAGTCCCTAAGCATGATAACAAGCCATCTGTCACTGTACGCTGTTTCAGACAATTAGTTATCATGTAACATTCACGCTAATTTTCAGCATTTCATTCCTACAGAAATGTTCTGACAGTTCTTCTTCCATTTTATTCATGGGCGAACAAGGTTAATACTTTCTGAAGACAAAAACTAACTTAACTGTTTAATTTTCTAGATATTCATTGACACATTTCTTTTAATCTAGTGCCTAGGTTTTGTGTAATTCTTAGAGCCAAAAATCCCTGATTAGCTGGAACAGCTTCAGAATGAATAATGTGAGAACGAGTCTTGTTTTATTTGCAAAATTCAAAGGATGGATTTAATTAAAATGCAGAGTCTTTTCCAAAATTCCTCATCGTCCTTATTACCAACCTACCCGATGCATATCGATTCTTGAAAAATTAACTCCCCTTATTTAGCAAGATTTGAGGGAAAAATATTTTGCAAATTAATTAATAAGGGTGGCACACATAAAAGGTAAATTTATGGACATTAATTTGAATTTTTATTATATTGTGTACAAACCTAAATTCTCAGATTCTCCTCTGAGTTTGCTGGCTTTCTCTGTAGCCATAAACAAAAACAAAGCCATAGATCCAGAAGCTATCAACGTCTGCACAACCACAGCCCACGTTCATCTCTGTGATACTGCTTACAGAACCATCTAGCTTGGAAGGGACCTTTAAGATCATCTAGTCTAATTTATTGACCTAACACTGCCAAAACCACCACTAAAACATGTTCCTAAGCCTCATGTCTACCTGTCTTTTAAATACCTTCAGGGATGGTGCTTCAACCCCTTCCCTGGGCAGCCCATTCCAAGGCTTCAGAACCCTTTCCATGTAAAACTTTTTCCTACTCTCCAATCTGAACCTCCCCTGGCACAACTTGAGGCCATTTCCTCTTATCTGTTGCTTGTTCCTTGGGAGAAGAGACCGACCCCCCCTGGCTACACCCTCCTTTCAGGGAGTTGGAGAGAGCGAGAAGGTCTCCCCTCAGCCTCCTTTTCTCCAGGCTGAACACCCCCAGCTCCCTCAGCCTCTCCTCAGGAGACTTCTTCTCCAGACCCCTCACCAGCTCCGTTGCCCTTCTCTGGACCCACTCCAGCCCCTCAAGGTCTTTTTTGTGGGAAGGGGCCCAAAACTGGACCCAGCCCTCGAGGGGAGGCCTCACCAGTGCCCAGCACAGGGGGACCATCACCTCCCAAGTCCTACTCCCCACGCTGTTCCTGACACAGGCCAGGATGCCGTTGGCCTTCTTGGCCACCTGGGCACACTGCTGGCTCCTGTTCAGCCGACAGGCGACCAACACCCCCAGGTCCTTTTCTGCCAGGCAGCTCCAGCCACTCTGCCCCCAGCCTGGAGCGCTGCAGGGGCTTGGTGGGACCCAAGGGCAGGACCCAGCACTTGGCCTTCTTGAACCTCATCCCATTGGCCACGACCCATCCATCCAGCCTGTCCAGATCCCTCTGCAAAGCCTTTCTGCCCTCCAGCAGGTCGACACTCCCACCCAACTTGGTGTCATCTCTGAACTTACTGAAGGTTCACTTGGTCCCCTCGTGCAGATATATTGATACAGATGTTAGAGGACTGGCCCCAATATCCAGCCCTGGTGGACACCACTTGTGAGTGGCCACCAAGTGCATTTAACTCCATTCACCACCACTTTTTGGGCCCAGCCATCCTGCTTATGCTATCTTTCACTTGTATCTTTCTCAGTTTTCAGATCAGTAGAAATCATTTTCCATGAAGACTCTTGAGCAGTTCTTGAGTAAATGCCTACCTAGGAATCCAAAGATCGGGTACTCTTTGTGCTACACAAAATGCTTAAATGAAGGTAGACATTCCTCACATGATCCACTCCACAATTATATCATTACAGATACATGGCTGAGGTTGAAAGCACAAGCCTTGTGCCACAAGCAAACTGTTGTTTAGACGATATAGAAATTGCCTTTGCTTTCAGGTAAATCACACACCCTTAGTCACCTTCCCATAGTCAGAGATCTCTCTGCAGTTGTAGTAAGTTTCCTCAACAAAACTGATGTATAAAACCACAATCTCATGTAGGCAGAACAAGACTGATGAATGTCCTCAACATTAGTGCCCCAAGTAATGTAAACAAGATACTTTCCTCTCCGGATATAAAGAACAGAGTCCATGCGCCACCAGGCCAGCCCTCCAATGGCACACATACAGTGTCATTCCAACCGGAAAACTTGCCCAAGAACTAATCTAGGTACTACCCTTCCCCACTTCTCCTCCAAATGTCTCTCAGACTCAAGGATCCTCCACACAGAACACTGTCACGGTGGGGAAACCTAGTCCTTCCCTGCAGGGAGCAACTCCACAGGCTCCACACTGCCTCTTCAAAAACATGACTGCCTTCCAGCATCTGCACCTCCAAACAGCCTGTGATGCTTCTCCTCAGTGTTTAAAACCAAAAGAAAACTGAACAAGCTCTTTCATGTTATATCATGAAGACACTTGCTGCTTTGATTTTCAAAGGCTTCTCTTCTTTCACTTCATTTCTAATCTTGTAATGTGGAACTTTCATGTTTTGTGGTCACGAATTTCTTTTGAGGGTATTGGCTACAGTTGCCTTTCATCCCCCTTGCAGAATAGTTGTTCACACACCCTGAAAAATTCATGCTACCTGCAATGTCTGTGAATCAGAGTTTTTAACATGAACACAGCCACAAAAGCAATCTTACCTGTATTTATTATACATTTTTAAGAAAATTCTCTATCTCTTCTGAAAAGTTTTTGGTGCCTCAAAATGAAGAGGTTCTCTGGAGGAAACTGATTGAAGTCAAAACGAAAAGCATTTTCTTGTTGCAGGAAAAATTACATGTACTTTCCCTATTTCAGCAAGTAATAGTGAGGTGAGAGAACACAAATCCAGGAAATCTTATCCCTGAAAAGCACCATCATCTATCTGAGCTCAGAAAAACATTCTCAGCCCTGTTCTAACTCCTTAAGACGAGAGCTGAGATGTAAAGGAGTGATAGATGAAATGTGGGGAGACTACAGAGGTCCAGAACCCGGGGGATTACAGTAATAAATTCAAGATTACAGACAGCTTTGCATTCAGGTCCCTCCAACCTGAACCTCCACCTGGAACATCCACCAGAGGAAGCTTTATGTTTCTTGAGAGATGCCAGATTCCCTGAAGAAAAAGATAACTTCAGGGAATTATATGCAAGAATCCAGACTTCAGCTCATGTGCAATTTTGGCTGACTAACTCTGTGGTTTTTCTGAGCAGCAAACAAGTGACTTTCCTATCCCAAGCAAACTAAGATGCCAAACAATTGCTCTTACTAGAGCAGAATACTGAAGTAGAGGGGTTCGGGAATGATTTTTGGGGTGGGTTTTGCAGAAAAAGACAGACCTCTCACTCCCATGTATTTGTGTGTCTCTTAGCAGCCTGTGCTAGCTATTGCACTATGCATTTAAAAAAAAAATAAAAATATTCCAAATCAAGGACTTGAACATGGGTTTCAGTTTTTTCAAGACATGGCCCAGAGGCAGATCACACCCATGCTCTCCACTCTCACTTCCAACAAAACTCCCAGCCCCAGTGAGGGGATCTGGAGGCTAGTGGTCCCATCAGCCGGGATGACCCAAGGGAGTAGGTGTCTACAGTGAGCCGATATTCCCCAGGAACCAGTTAGTGCCATGTCACCTAGACCCACTGTTTCTTGATAAATCACAAAAAACCCTAATGTGAAGCAAAAGCTGCTGAGTTTGCTTAGTTCCAATAGTCAACCAACATTTTTACTTTCTTATTCCAAAAGGATGAAAAGGTAACAAGGAAACCATACTGTGACACAAGCAGAGCCAAAACAGTAAAACATTTAGAGTCATGAGAAGATTGTCTCACGCTATTTAAAGAGCAATATGACCTGTGGTGATTGCACCTGCACAGTACAGAAACAGGTTCTTCCCATTTCTAGGATTATCTACAGACCAAACTCAACTCATGCTAGTTCTCAAACAGGGAAACGCACAAAGCAGAAATCTGTACATTTCACAGAATCATAGAATGGTTCGGAAGGGACCTTAAAGATCATCGACTTCCAACCCCCTGCCCTGGGCAGGGACACCTCCCACCAGATCAGGTGGCTCCAAGCCTCATCCAACCTGGCCTTGAACCCCTCCAGGGATGGGGCAGCCACAGCTTCTCTGGGCAACCCGGGCCAGGGTCTCACCACCCTCACAGGAAAGATTTTCTTCCTGGTATCTAATGTAAAGCTTCCCTCTTCCAGTATAAAACCATGGCCCCTCATCCTATCGCTCCTCTCCCCGATAAAGAGTCCCTCTCCATCCCTACTGTAACCTCCTTTAGGAACTGGAAGGCCATTATAAGATCTCCCCAGAGCCTTCTCTTCTCCAGGCNTTTCTGGGCTGTCAGTGCACATTGCTGGCTCATGCTGAGCTTGTCACCCATGAGCACTCCCAAGTCCTTCTCCTCATGGCTGCTCTCCAGCTCTTCTCTGCCCAACCTGTATTTGTGCCTGGGATTACCAGGTGCAGGACTTTGCACTTGGCCTTTCTGAGGTTCACACAGACCCACCTCTCAAGCCTGTCCAGGTACCTGTGGACTTAGTCATATTTCATGACTTTACAATCACCTCTACCAACCCCGCCATATCCCAAAGACTGCATTATTATTTTTTTTTTAATTTTTGCAAGAAGCTAAATTCAACTTTAATTCAAGTCTTAAGTCTTTTAAAAAGACATTTAGAGTCTTAATTTAGGTGCTTCCAGTACTAGAATATCCATACCACCCCAATGTAACTCCTACACAAGTTAATGAGTTTCAGTTTGGACCTTCTTTCTGTTTTCAATGAGGCCACTTCACTTTCAAGTTATCTTATTTTTTTTACTTTTTTTGTCTAGCTCAGTGAGAAACCCTCAGGCTGTTGACTATCTTCTCCTTTTTTGTTATAATAATTTGAAAGAGGAGACTTAGAAAGTGAAAAAGCTGAAGGACAATTCCTACTTGAAGGCACATTTCTACAGGCTGTATTTCATAATTGAAGCTGTTCTGGAGCCCTACTGAATTTTCCTACGCCTTTTTTAAAATTTGACAATCAGAACAAGGCACAAAATAAGGCTTTTCTTCATGGAAAATTCAGCAGAGCAAAGATGAATTAAAGATAAAAACATGAAGGACTGTGCATCACATTGTAATCTCTGAAATGAAGATGTAAAGGGCTTGTCACTCACTTGAAGTTAATCATAGAGCATCTTTACTACACATCTTAAGTCATAACAGCTTTGCTGACTGTTTCCCATGGAAACAAACCCCTTTACAAGTCACCCAATGCCACCGATGTCGACCATATCCACAACCAACACATTTCTGCCATAATAAAAACAAATAAAGCACATTTTTTTTGCCTCCTTTGGATGCAGCAGCATTATCATAACCATCATGGAAGTCTGTGGCAAAGAGGCACTGAGCTCGAGATAGAGGAAGACAAGTCATATTTGCGAGGCAGTATGAAGGCTGAGCTTCATCAGTAGCCTCAGCATCCAAGCGTACTCAATCACCAAAGAACAGAGAGAGGAAGAACAGCAGCAGCACTTCAGTCTGTTCCCTCTCAGTGCCAACACGACAAATCAAGGATGTTACAACAAGATGGGGAAATGTGGAAAAAGAGTGTAATATATGAGAAAAAGTTTCAAAATAAGTTTTAGATCACTGGATATAATGTACACATAGAAATACAGTAGGGGAAAAAAGGGTATCTCCTGATCCTCTATATTAACCTATATTGCTTTGGTTTTGCCTATTCTCTGTTGGTTTACCAGCAGAAATTTTAACTACAGGCACCCCAACACAGGTTAAAACTACTCCTTATTAACATACAATGTACATCACTTTGCCTTCACAGGCTGTTTCAGTTTTGGAATTGTTAAAGTTTTAGTTGGAGAGAAAAAGTCTTCCATTTTCAAAACAGAAGGGAAAAACAGCAAGGAAGGTAAGCAGGCATGAAGAAACCATTTAAGAAGCAATTATAAATTCTCAATATAATCATATTCTCCTCTTGATGAAACTCATCTCTCCCATTTTCTCCTTCCCTTCTCTGCAGTTTTTTGTGTAGTCACGGTATAGTTGAATAAGAGGAGTTCTCACCTTTTCATACTGCTAGAGAATTCCACACTTGCAGGGATTTGGTAGGGGACTGAGGGGGAAAGAGGGAAAAATACTGGGAGTGAAAGGCCATCTTCAGGAACCAGAAAGGCTGGAACTAACATAAAACCACTTTGAGAGAACAACAGGCTTGGGCTGCAATCTCTGCTGCTCCAAAGCGTGAACTATAGAGAAGAGACATTTCAAGAGCTACATTCTGATGGGTTGGCCTTTGGTGGGCCATAAAGCAACTGGCAGGTGCCCATCTCATTGGTCCCCTTCGCACACATTGGAAGTAATTATGGCTTTTGTTCTTACTGTTTTTTTCAGAATGGTGTGTTCTTCATGTTTACAGAAGAATTTACAAAGGGCAAATTTGCAGCTAAGGTACCAGTGAATCAACTGGCAGATTATCTAACAGGACAAAGTCAGACCTTTCATTGTATCCAACTGCACTAACGGACGTGTGGTATAAGGCAACTTTGATCTTGCTGCCTGCTCTGTGTATCTTGGGTAGTTTGTCATTCGTATCAGCTTCTGAAGAGTCTTTAATGAGAAAAGGAACTCAGTGCCCAACAAAGGAAAACCTGCACAACACAGCCAAGACTTGAGTGGAAAGAGGAAACCCTGTCACAGAACACCAGCTACTTTTTCAAATAGTTTCAGTAAAAAAGCTGAAGTTTTATGGTCAAGAGTTTATATAGTTTCTTATCTCTGTGCTTTCTAAATAAAAACTTCCTGAGAGGTGTTTTGTGAATATAAGTGCGCACAACATCGTGCTGTTGCAGCGGGTTGGTTACCACGGAAAAACTGGGTTTATGCCTGCACTCCAACGGAGCACCAGTCCCCAAGCCACCAGGCTGCCTGACTCGCATCACGGCCACGATGCAGCCCCGTTCTCTGCACTGTAGGTTTAGTTTAGGAGAACACTGCAATGATTCAATAACTAAGATTAAGCAAATTGAAAAATATACGTGAGAGCTCAGAGTCTTCAGAGAACAGGTATCATCCATCACTCGATGTATTAGTGCTCTACAGACAGGATCATTTTGCAGGATTTTTATAAAACTAACATGCAACAGCCTCTTTGTCTTTTGGCTACAAAGTCAAGTTAAGGAAACTTTGCTGACCAAATCACAAACAAAACATACAAACCCATGTTCATAAAACACTACATGTTATTACTGCTTCACCATGATTCTGTTCATTAAACCAATAAGAGTTACAGTTTAGAACGTAATAAAAATACATGCTTTGCACAGTACCTGCACCTCTGCAGTGTGAATTATGTAAGCATGGCTAAAGAAACTAAATTCAACAACCCTTTAGGTTCTGGGTGCCCATGGCAACATCTTTACCATGTTTTTTTCAGAGGGCTGGGGAACTCAGGACTGGGACCTTCAGCTACAGCTCTGCTGCTCAAGAGCTGATCTCATTAGACCTTCAGAAAGTTTAACGGGGGTCTGCAAAAAAATTCACTTTTAAAGTGAATTTAAAGAGTTTTAAAGATGTCAGGAGTAATTTCTGTGCATGTATTTCTTTAATTTCAGGTGACTGGGATTACAGCATCAGTTAGCATTTCTTATAAGGAATCATTCAGCCGAGCTGTATTTTTGCATTGAAGCTTTCTACCCTAATGAAATACTGCAGCAAGCTTTATATATTTAAGAAGAGATTTATGATTGAAGAGTTCCATTTTACTTAACACCACAGTTTTTGGATCTCAATTTCTTTTTGTTTCCCCTCATGTACTCTTCTTATTAATCATCTTCCCTTTGGGGGGAGAAACAAAAGAAAGAAAATCCAGTTGCACGCTTTGCAATTATGAAAATATGCAAAAGTTTCATTAAAATTATGTATCTTTTGCCCGTATCATTTTGCCATATCACTAGAGAAAACAAAGGTGGAGAAACAGTCTTAGTAATGTTAGCTTTCTGTCTGTATTTTAGTTCACCTAATGCCTGGTCAGATTTCTAAATGATGTGAATAAAAAGCTTAGGCAACATGTCAGTTGTGATTATCACAACTCAAACGTGAACGATCCAGTCAGACCAAACTGGAGAGCTGGCTATCAGAAGCTTCTTTGCTTTATCAATTCTAACTTCTATTAAAGCTAAATCTCATTTCCTGCTTTGCCTCTTAATTTCTCTCTCTGCTTTTATCTATTATTTACCCCTGCAAATATATTATTTAGCTCTGAAGTTCTATTATTCATCCTGCAAGCACCTGGTTATATTTTTTACATGAAAGATGCTATACAGAGTGCTATACCGTATTGCCTTCATCCTGCAGTGAATTTCTAAGACACAGAGGTGAATGACAGTAATTGCACTGTGTATCTATATGGAAGGAATGGTTTGGATGCTGGCTGTAGAACACAGGGGTACGAGGTTATTGAAATTATTTTGTCTGCTACTATGAGAGACACCAAAATATTAAAGACAGCCAGACAGAAAACAGCTCAGAAGCAAAGAATGAGAGAAAGAACAGGAAACATTACAGAGGAGTTACAGTATTTGATACAGCAGGGACGGAAAGCTGAGGAACAACAAAAATAAAAGCTCTGCCGAAGACTTAAGTAGTGGAGGCGGAAATAGCAACTTTCTTGATCTTCGGTCCTTTCAAACAAAGGGGGGACTGGAACTACATCCAGAGTAGTTACCTTTGATGCTTATTTGTTTCTTGCATGAACTCTTGGCCTCAGAAATTAATTACAATATAATGACATAAGGCACAGCTGGACAGGAGTGGGATTTTCTGACTGGGATTCTATCAAAGAAGAGAAATATGTGGACTGCTACAAAACAGATGATTGATGTATGCTCACAGTATATGCCTTTTTCTCCTCTTACGTCAAGTTGTGTTAAGCTGGAAGAGCTGACATTTATTTCACCACTAACCATCAGCAGCACTTGCTTCTCTATTTTATAGTTTTGCATGTTGTCAGCATTTTGACTGGCAGCCTCTTTGCATTTTAATGCTGTCATTGTATAAACAACACATATATATTGACTTTATATACAGCATCCATCTTCCCTCATTAGAGGCTACAGCTGTTGTGTATTATGGCATGATTCCCTAACTTGCAAAAATAAAATATTTAATACATTTATTCCTTTGTTTCTATCATAACAATTACAGACAAAGTGCCTCAATAAACCCCATTTTTTGCCAATACGCAATGAAAATAAGCAAATACTGGATTTGTATCCTGAAGTCCTTACTCACAAGACAGCAGCTGGCAAATGTAGAATTCCACAGAAGTTTTGCTAAAGACCTAGTAGAAATAGAGACGAGAACCATCCTCTCTCCTCCCCTCCGCTTGGCAAGGACTGCTCCTAGACAGCCTTTCACCTCAGCACCCGTGACTCATCTTAGAAGGATGGTGTAGAGGAGATAAGACCCCTACAGGGATACGTAAACACAGGACCTAGAGAACAGGATCCCACGGGACCGCAGTGTCCTAGCACAGTGCTGGGTACACATTACTTTCCAAGCCTGTGGTTGAGAAGGTTCTTACAGGAAAATTCCACATTTTAGGGTAAATCTGCGACAACAAAGTACCCTGCATTTTTTCAAAATCCTACAACAACATGTGTTACGGGGCTATTCTGGTCCAACATGTGGTCACCACAGAGCTTCTGCCGATTCAAGGGTTTATTTGCAGGTCCCCGAAAGAAGTAGACAACCCAGACACGAGGTTACAGTGTGCCTGAGGAATACAGTCATCGCAGCTGAAAGTACTGCACTGTGCCCACAATTCCAAAATACTTCACTTTTAAGTACACTGTTCTCTTGTTGCTGCAATTACTATCAATAGAGATGCAATACTAGAAATTAAACACAATATAACTGTCTAGTTTCAGTAACTGCATGCTAACTTGCTTTCAGAAATGGAGGGGATACAGAAATAAGTCTTACACAACGGCCCATTACATCAGGTTCACAGTATAAGCAACGTACTTGAAGTCAAGACATGCAATAACCTACTGTCAACTTTTGGAATTCGAAGCAAAAAGGGACAGGAAGAAATAGTGCTATGCTTAACTTGGAAAGACAAGATAATGGAACAATAAAAAAGAAATTATTGTGTCATGACTTTGACCTCGGAGTTGCCCAGCCACTCACAAGCATTAAAGGGAGACACAAAAGTAATGACAATGCGATAAGAGGGGAGCAATACTGCCCACAAGAAATTCTGATTTTTATAAAATGCAGTGGATTTACAACTACAAAAAGTCATTATTACTATACAAGAGCAATGCATAGCCTTATTCAGAAGATCAGATTAGAAAATTTATATGTATTTGCTATTGGCTGCTAAGGAAAAACTCCTGAGCTGGCACAGCAGAGAAACACCATCTAATTTCTCCTCCCCACATCTGGCTTAAGCAGGAACAAAAGAAACTATTTGAAAAAGTTCTTCTAGGGCTACAAACCAGACTACGCAGCTTGTGGTAGTCACAGATGTAAACTTGAGATGACCCCAAAGAGGTCATGGCTGAAAGGCACCATGAAAGAACTGCAGTGAACAGGGGTCCAAAGGATGAGAGGAAAGCCACAGGCCACGGCATATGGTGAAGAGCGATGTTTCCTCAAATCCAAATGAAGTTTTACAGCATTTTTATATTCTGCCATTTGCAAAACTCCAAAAGCTATAAAATTCAGCCTAAGGCCTATATGATGAGTTGGCTGATAGTCACAAATCACGCAAGTCCCCACCAAAGGCACAGCAGGACTAGACTGCCTCTAAGGGTACCTCTTTTGCTCTGGCTAGGGCAAGCATCTTCCACAGCCCGGCTACTAACCTGGTTGCCTCAGGAAATACCTAAGTTTAGATGGTACAAATATTGTCTTAAAGGTATTTAGCTAAAACTCCAGCTCCAGAGAAAAAACATGCTGCTTTATATTCTAAAGGTCTGAACTTTACGCAAAAAGTAAGCACAGAAGATTTGGAGACAGGTGGCTTAGCTGGGGACAAGAGCACAGCGCACGCACTATTTTTCACAAATCAAGAATTAAATACATATTGAACACAATCTTCCTTATTGCTACTACAGGAAGCAGTCCAATTAAAAAAAAAAAAAAAAAGAAATGCCTTGTATTACAAAGAATTTGTATGTGTGGGAAAAAAGAAAATCTAACACTTGTTTTTTTTGCTTAAATTTTTTTTTCCTATAAACTTTTGAGACGAGTCATCCAAATTCAATTTATTAGCAAATTATTTAATTTGTTCAACACTACAGGCAATCTTGCCTGGTATATTCGATAATATTTATGCTAAAGGAAAGCTGTATAAATAATGTGACAGTTACGTTTTCTATGTTTACTTGTTAATTTTTATTCGTTTGGTAATAGAAGTATTGCTAATAGTCTGTTTTCCATTTTTGGCTTGTCCCTATTGCTTCATTATGTGATTTTATGGTTTCCATTAATGAATCAAAATAAAATTTAAGCAATATTATAAATGTAGCAAGCAACCATCTGCTTTGCCTTAATTACCAGAAAACTTTAATGCATCTGTGTGTGCCTCTTTTGAATACCAATATTCTCATTTCTCTGTGAAAGCTACCTACTACGAAAAAATAGATCAGAAAAGGCAATTCTGTCCAACAATAAAAGGTATGGATGTGGTCCAATTGTCCTTTTTTCATGCTAAATGTCCCAATAAAACCAGAAACTGTACTATATATACGGATTAGAGCTTCAGCGAAACCATGAAAGCAAGTTCTACATGCTATCATATTCAAATTAATTTCACTGTATCTCCTCAAATGACAAGTTTCAGATTTGCAACCCACTCAAGCTAAGTGCAAATCCTTTTGCTCATCAAAGACATCTACATTCAGATATTTTGCAAACAATTAAAATTCTTTCTAGATGTCTGTCATTATCACGATCATTCGTAAGTATTTAGTTGCATTGCTATAAACTGATTTTGCCTACCAGCAACCAGGCCAACAAAAATTAGTAAGACAAAAGGGTAAGGGAAGAGGCTCAGGCTCAATTTCAACCATGTGAAGTTCAGCGTAATAAGTGAACATCCATAATGAGATGTTAAGAAGAAGGTCCAAGGTACCTTCTCAAATACAATACAGCTGATAATATGAAGCAGTACTTCATGCAGATGAAACTACCTAGAAAGAGGATGAAGCAGCAGATGGCAAGAAAAAAACCAGCTTGAAAAAAACTGACAGAAAAGGGAAGAGAAGAATTGTATATTTTCACAAGATTAATTCTTTAAAACTACATGTAATGGGATCCTGCAGGTCATGTCCAACTTTCAATTGAACAGCAAAGGGTAATTCAAAAATCAACAATAACTGCACAACTTCCATAAAGAGCATCATGATCAAACTGCACACCTTCCTAAAATTGTGGTGTGTCAGATTCCACAAATCTACAGCTTCCTGAGACTGTACTTGATTGAACTGCTTAGCCAGTCAATAATTAAAGGTAGCAAAATATACCTGCTACTATGAGCTTATCAGAATGCAAAAATTCTACCCATATTTTTCCATCCCACCTCCCTTTGGTAAGGTCTTTTAACCTTTTTTTTTAAATATTAATTTTATTAAAGTGGGTTCCCTCCCCCCCTTCATAGCACCACTAATCTTGAAGGACAAGAAAGCCTATTTAAATGCATTGAAGTGCATTACCATGAAAAAATAATGTGTCCTTACAGCATTCTAATTTAGGAAGGTGCACTTAAATTTGTTATAACATCTGCTGTCAAAAAATCTACCCAGACTCTTTTCAATAAAATCTGATTTTCACATTTCTGACAAAATTGCCCTGATGGGCTCTTCTGGCATCAGTGTTATAGGACCTAAGAAGGAGTCAGGAGCCAAAAGCCTCAGCATTTTGTTCCTTTCCTTCACACTACCTTTTCCTTTCTAACTATCACAGAATTATGCTGTTCTCTCAGCCCTTCACGGGGAAATTGGCTCGCAGTGAGGTCAGAAAGCTGATCTAAAAGAACTGTGCCAAGAAGCAGATGTTACCAACACACAGGGACAGCTCTCAGAGGTGCATCTACCGAACATCTCTCCAGCCAGATGAGTTTGCATTAGTCCATTACTTTGTATGAACCTCTGAAAGTAACCTGCCCTTTTTTAAGTCTTCTGGAGTATCAACTCAAGTAATAGACAGAACAAACTGAAGCCTTGTTTTCAGAAGGAAGGAGCGGGAGAAAAGCCTGCTACAACTAAAGCAGGACAGATTAAAGAAGGATCAAGTTGTCTGGATACATTTGGTTCCCCAAATAGCCCCCAGGATTCTCAGCAGCTACCCTGAAGGTTCAAAGCTGTGCCAATGAAGCCAGCACACTGCTGGATTTTTTATTTTCTTGTGAAGAGTGTGAAAACCCTGCAGGGACCTATTCCACCAAGAGGTGGATCATATGGAAAACCTGAATCCTGGTTTCGCGTGGTTCAGCCGCCTTTTCAGAGCCAGACACTTTCAGACTTTGCAGAGCCAAACCTACTGAGTACCACACGGCTGATTATTAACATAAATTGGATGGGCTCTAAGGATTGTCACTCAGGCAGGTAGATGGTTTAGACTTGGACTGACAGCAAGTCACGAGAACACCAGCAGAGAATATGGAGGGAAGAGAGAAGTTATTTTTGCAGGCATCTTCCAGCAGCAATTTCTTTCTGCAGATCACTGCTGCGAGGTAAAACTAAGACCTGGCAGTGGATGATGGCAATGCAGACCTGGATGACCAGGAGTAGTGGCAAATGACAAAGGCTGCTTTCTGCACGGGTGAGGGGGGAGGGAAAAAAAAGAAAAGAATTCTTTGCAGACAGCAAGAAATGCGAAAATAGGAAAACAAACTAGCTTGGTCTGAGGTCTGTCAAAGCACAGCAACAGCAGGAGTTTCCTTCAGGGTGCACAAGTGTAATTTCACTAGCACAAAACTCACCAATCCAACCCAAACACCAACCTACGTGTTCCTGCTCTGTGGCTAATGACTAGTGGCATTGGCAGATGACCGGCCAACATTACACTGCTGGATTGTATCCCACTGCTGAAAGTTCAATGATGCACAAAGGTTACTGCTGGATTTGCAAGGTTAATTCTCTAAATTGTATTAGACCACTGATGGATCTCATTTCCTTACTAAAAAGAGAGAGATTTTTTCAATAATAGGGTGAGTCATAATTCAGGAAGTTGATCAATATTAATTGGGCATGGCCTGGCATACTTATTGAAGTGGAAAAAGGGAAAACAAACAAACGAAAAGGAACAACTGCTCCCAGAACTATTAAAGCCTATTAAGAACAAAACCTGAAAGCATGAAAGGTAGATGTTGAGATGAGAGGCAGTTAATGAATTCTTATCTTCTGGCTGCAAGAAGGAAAAAAAAAAACCAAAGGCAGCTACAGAAATAGAACAAGCACATAGCACTCAGCTTCCAGAATTAATAGCCCAATAGCATGACCAGAGCTAGCCAGAGGGTAACATTAAAACTAGTAAGCTAACACTAAAAAGATTAGTTTTTAATTCACTCTCTAGTCTTTTTAATATCCTCCAGAAGTTTAAAAAAAAAAAACAAACAAAAACCCACACTTTTCTGAACTGTGTTTGCTTTATAGAATTCTGGTACCACAAGATGCAATACAGCCCATTCCCCACTCAGCCACAGTATACACTGGGATTTTGCTGCGTGCTAAACCCGCTCCGCCTAGTGCTTTTCTTGGGAATCCTCACGCGTACAAGCAGCATCGTGTTTAACCGGGATTCCCTTCTGAAGGAGCAAAGGTGGAAGCACGGTAGTGACTATTTGTACAGAGTTATTGTTCCTATCTAGGTCACCAGAGAAGAGGAAAACCTGTCTAAAGAATACAAAGCTCCATGTTTTCCTGCAATAAATTCTCCCAAGAACTGCCTATACGGTTACTGTGATATTTGACCTATGGTCTTCAACAGTTTTATTTCAGTACTAGTGGAAACTCAACTATTAAGCTTTGGCTTCAAGTGGCAAAGGACTTTAAAACCACGTCCTACGTAAACAGTATTTCTCTCTGGAAAAATATATATGCAACAGAATCATTAGTGTTACCTTCAAACCTACAGGTGGAGGTCAACAGTTTTCATACAGTGACCATTTACTCCTCTCACACTGAGACTGAGCATACTCCGATTCCGATGAAACATAAAGAATGCTTATCATCTAAGTCATCTCTGCCCTTCCTGTAGAAGGGAAGTCACTTCCATCATGACCCACCTTGATTGCTTTTTCTGTACAAAGATCCAGTCCTTCCACCACTTTATGTATCATCCTGCTTATTTAAATTCCGATCAATCACAGAAATAAGATGGAAATTGCTTATTAAATCACACGGGGGGGGACATAGTAACAGACTGGAAGTGTGCCCCTATTCACAAAAAGTCTAGTTTTGCTTGTGAAAAAGAATCTATCAAGGAATACATTTTAGTTTAGCTTGTTATCATTTGCTGCTTTGCCACTTGCCATTTGTCTCTCTTGTAGGCTTTCCCCATTTTTATCTCGCACCGAACAGATGCATAGTACACACTGTTTTCTCAACGTGGCCAGGAGATCACTCCAGCAGCTCCAAGAACCACTCCAAATGCATTTTACTCCGGAAAGGTCACATCAGAGCATCTCTACTTAAAAGGCCTACGTTGACTCACAAGGATCTTTTGAAAAAGTTACAGCAGGCATCCAAGAATTCTTGGATGCCTGCTGTAACTTTTTCAAAATGCCTAAATTACAAATTCTCTGGGGAACACTGGGCATTTCTTCCCGGTTACCACAGCATCCAGAACGACGACACCTTCATCTCTGCCTGGAAGTCTCTGGTGCTGCTGCTATGCAAATGATATTCCTCATTTCCTGGTATTTTGGAGAGCTTTCCAGCAAGATTAAAAGGCTGAGCAGTGACCCTTCTGGAAGCCAGTACTGGCTTTGAACCAGCAGACAATCTAAAGGCAATTCAGTGTTTCTTGTTACAGCATCACAGGGCAAAGGCAGTTTTTCTGCATTAGATTTTGTTTTCAAAGAACACGGGAAGTTTTTTATCATATACCTTTTTTTCCCCCCGTCTTTAAAAAAATATTTAGAATCTGTAGTTTTAGCATAGAATAAAATATAGGTAAGGCTGTGTTTGTTTCTAAGCTTACAACAGGAGCACCTTTAGACACAGCAGTGCCTGCTACCATCCTCGGGGCTTCACACAAGACGAGTTCCCCTTAGGCAGAGGCTGTTCCTGGAGGGACATAGCAAATAAGGCAGACTGGACCACTGAAATACACGAAAAGACAAACTGTCCTAAAAAGAATATAAACTAAGGAAACCTGGGGA
This sequence comes from Arenaria interpres, assembly GCA_013399435.1. Taxonomy (NCBI): domain Eukaryota; kingdom Metazoa; phylum Chordata; class Aves; order Charadriiformes; family Scolopacidae; genus Arenaria; species Arenaria interpres. The sequence continues at coordinate 296,176 of VXAK01006663.1, read as the reverse complement.
CATGCGCTGCTAAATCTCTCGGGAGCCATTATACCAGATGGCCATTTACTCAGCCTATTCTTTACAAACAAATCCTTCTAAGACATTCAAAGCAGCTTCTACAAGTTCTTCCAACAGCAACTGAGAGGTAACCTGTGCAGCGAACACAGAGTACCTTCCCCATGCAATGTTCCTTCCTAAATTAAACTTCGTTCTGTGCACTGTGCTTACTCCATATATCTGTTGTGCTGCAAGCTACAGCATGACATACACAAGTACACTAATTATCAAGTCAGGGAATAAGCTTGGCTGTATATTTTAAGTCCTGCATACAGTTCACAATCCAAAACTAATTTCTCTATTTCTCCTTTGTGTTCTGGTACACAACTTCCAACTGTATTCTCCTTAAACTCATTAATTAGGTACCTTAACCTTGCAAAAAAAGTGATGGGAGACCAATATACTATAATTAGTTGTTACAAGACCAGAAATATCATTCAGTAGGTCGTAATAAACTATTGCTCTGCAACCCTGGAGGCACAGGCATGTGCAGCATAATGTCAGACAGGCTGCTCACAGAAAAGGTGATGGGGAAAAAAAGTGGAATCTAGACTCAAATGACCTCCAGTTCCCAGAGAGGTCACAGCTCTTTTCCACTGAGCCAAGATACCTGCTCCAATTCTCTGCATGCTTTCCATCCCAATAAATACCCCTAAAAAGCAAAGTTATGGCTGACAGAAATACAACACATCTGTTCCTTCAAGGATGCTGACACACTGAAACATTAAATCAGATTCCAAATTTCCTGTTGCTTTCAGGAACATGCATGAATGAAAGAAAGCATGCTTAGTCCAAACTAGCCATTACCCAGTACCACACCCAAATTCAAGCGATTGCTCCAAATCACGTGCATGAATTTCCCTCTCCCACATCTTAGGCACACATGATGATGACTTTTTTAACAAAAACTTTCCTGACTAGTTCTACCCAGCAGACTACTAAGCACAGGATACCAATCTCCGTGCATGCAAACTTTCTGGCTTTCCATTTGGAAGACAATATTCCCAGGATACATGTTGAGAAGGAATGACTGTTGCACAGACACATCTACAGAAAGGGAGAAAAAAAATGAAGTAGAAGTAGAGCTTTTAGGTATCACTGGAGGGGATGGATTAGCAGGGCAAAGAATAAGGTTTCAAGTATATAGTCTCCCTGGAGCTTTAACTTCAAATTGAAGCCAGACACAAACTAATCTTTCATCTTAAAAGCGGAGAAACTGCATCTCCTGCTGTTTGCCAATGTGGAATTTCCACCAAGACCATAAACAGTGAAGCCTGTTCCATTCCCTATGGATATTAAAAGGCTTTAGTCTAGTTTCTATGAAATACACGTGCTCAGCTCATTTACTGCCTCCACTGAAATGTCTTACCAGCACAGAAAAGACAAGGGTTTTGTGCACAAGTGGTATTTTCCCCATCCCATATGATCGCTGTGAGTCAGACTGTCAGGGCTGAGTAGGAAAGCCTGCCTTGTTAAAATCCATGGAGATGGACAACAAAGCCATTTTTCACTAGTAATACTCACCTGCTACCCTCTAGAACTACCACGGAATTCACTTAAAATAGAGCCAAGAACATTAAATTCTGCTGTGCTCCAGCTTCATTATTCAGTACACTACTAAGCATTCTGCACCAGCCAAAGTTTCCAGATTGATTTAAGATATAGCCACAACTACTAATCAAGTTACGAGGGTGTAAAACATGGATGATGACAGCAATGCCTGCACTGAGAGGAAAAATATTTATAACCTCAAGGCCAAACTAAGGTGGAAAGTGCTCTTTTAAGTTCATCCACACGAACATCCAGCCAGCCTTGAAACATGGAGTTCCTTAACTCTCAATACTTACCTCAAAAGCCTGTATTCCTCATCAAGGTAAAAGAATTCTTAATTTCCCATTAGACACCTTTTATTACATGCAAACATTATGTTAATCTTTTAAAAAATTATCTGGAATTCACTTCTATCACCAAGTAGCCCTAAGAGCTCTTAAATCAAGGAGAAATAAGTACTGCTGTCAGAGAGCAACCAAACTCAAAATTCTACAGTAGAGAAATACACTTTATTCATGTTTCGTCTAACACCACCCCCCCCAAAAAAGTTATTTTCTCAAGAGGTGCACATTTAAAAGGAGAAACACCTGTGCGCAGACAAAAGCAAACATTTTGAGTTAACTCCCTCGGGTTTTTTTTATGCAGTCTTTCCCCCGTGCTCAAAAGTATAAAAGTCTTATGATTAGCCTTTGCTAGTAATGATAGAAAAGAGCAAGAGATTTTTATCTGATGAGCAGAAAATAAAAGCAACATTTGGTTTTCCCTAAAAGCAAACCGGATGTTTTGGAATAATCCTAGAATGACCAGGATTTCACTGTACTACAGAGAAATTGAATTTCAGACTTCAAGTGGTAAAATTAAGACACCAACTCTGGATTATCAGATTAAAAAGTTTGATTTGAAGCGCTTGAAAAAAAATGTTCCTCTGCATTTTTTAATATCTTAACAAAGTATAAATATATTGTGAGAATAGTCATACATGCCAAATCTACGTATTTAGCTGCACGAAATAAATGCCAAAATTCAGACAGCAGCTTTTCCTTACCCCCTGCCAATAAATCAACAGAACTGGCTGAGGTACAACTGAAAATTTATTATATACATAGTAAACCTTATTATCTAAAAGGAAACCTAAATCCTAGCCTGTTGAAGAAGAAATTTCTCTCAGAAGAAGAGAGATTTTTTCAGCTTATACTTTACTAAGTATATACATTTCTGCTATATACATTTCCAAATCATACTCAATAGCAAAAGACAACTTAAGCTATACAAAAATCCTCAGTAAAGGTGAGACTTATAACTGATAGCTCACAAAGACTGTTGTCATGTCTTCTGTGATACTTAATTCTCCTTAGTTCCAATCACAGAGACCAAAGACAGAATGGAATTCCCTACTATTTCCATTCACAAGACTTGAAGAGCCTTGGAGGTGAAAGAGAAGGAATAAGCATATTCCATCACTGTGAAAAAGGAGGAAAAGGGTGGACGGCAGCAGGAAGTCCCCATCTCCAATGTCGCCATGTGGGGAAGAGAACAATGCAACAGTGCCCCAACTTTTATCCTTCCTTCTATGTTGGTAGGAAGCAGGAATGAATGAACTCACCGTACCGGCTTGAAGATGCAGTGTGTCATTCAGGTAGAGAGGAGAAATGCAGACCGGAGCTTCCTCAAAATTTCATCAGCCCTCAAATCCTTGCAGAAAGGTCTGAGTAGACTGGTATTTCAAAAAGAGCCGCTGCTTCTTGAGAGAATCTTTGAGACAAACACAGGCAACTTAATTAAACACTAGTTTAAGAAGGTAGAGGGGAAAATAGGTCCTAACTTGCAAGCAGTAGCATGAACCCAAGAACATCCCTTCTGGTGTCATGACATTGGTCTGTTAGGCATCCATGGGCAAATGAAAACAGTAGCAAACTAAAGATATTCAAAGTGCTATTCGCAGTTGGCTTGAAAACTGTAAAGGCTGGCAGCATATACTAGTGGCAGCATGCCCAAACAGTGAGGGACAAGGTTATGGCCTTGGTCCCTGAGTGCTTGCCAACATCTGGCAGCAGATGCTACGGGAACACATGCTTCCCATTACACCAGCAGTTCGAGGATACATTTGATAGCATCCTGCTCCCAGAACTATCAAGCATTAGCACGAAGCACTTATGATAAGACTGTCAAGGCAGAGGGAGCAAAGCATCTTTTCCGAACACCTCTCTTTATCTGCTGCATTTAAATGCATTCCAATTGACTACAGACAACAGTAGCACTTGGAACATCATTTCTTCTTTTTTTCTACACATCTTACTATGTCCATTTTTTTTCCCCTATACATTTAAGGATCTGAATCAGATAACATGCAGAACATTAATTTCAGAATACCAAATACAGCACACGGCTGTTCCTCTGACATTCTTTTGTGACTGAATTTATAGAGAAATTATGATGATTGGGCAGAATCAATTCTAGGACTTCAACATAAAGAAACAAGCTCGTCACAGCTGAGCAAAGGAGTCCTTATCTTAGCTACTTCGCTAACTTCAGCAGCCAGCATTCCCGTGCATGCTGATGGGAGATGCGCTATCGTTTGGCACGCGTCACAATCCCCCTCTGCATCTGATCAAAATGAATAAAGACAATCAGATTTATCAAGGCACAAAGATGCAGATGCCTAAGCACCCAACCCCCACGGATACACAGCCTACAAATAAATATCCAAGATGACAGGAAATATTACAGCTACACAGAGGAGACGAGCTGAAGTTAACAAGCACTTGAATTCTCCCGAGACACGCGGTGATCAAAGCCTTGACTCAGTTCTACACCCTACAGTTTAGACGTATCTCCACAGTTGACTGAAAAGAATAACGTAACTGTAAAGATGCATTTTGTATCATTTTAATTTAGAACACTTGATCCTTGAAAGGAGTACATTTAATTTCAGGCATCTGACAAAAAGATACTAGTGTATTGAGCATTGATGTCCCTTTTCTTTTCATTTTCTTAGTCAAAGGAAAAAGAGGTAGAACAAGTACTATTATCGAACAATGTCTGTATATGGAAAGCACATTAACAGACAAATGAACAGCATGAGACTGGTACTGCACAAAAGAGTCTTTGCTAAAATTAGAGTTGCAGAGCAGCAACACAGAATTGCTGATGACTGGTCAATAGAGAGAAGAAAAAATGACAGTCAATCTACTCCAGCTCCTATTCCAGAATATACCTGTACCAAGAAGACTTGGTTTGGCTAACATTTTAAAAACTGACTGAGGATGAGGGCTGCATACTCTGCCTGGCAATCCCTGCTAGTATTTCACTATCAGTACCTTGCACAGTTGTTCTGAACACTTACCTGTACCTCCTGTGTTAAAATTTACACCTGCAACCTGACATCCAGCGAGAGAATACAAATAGCGGAGTACTTCTTTCCTATCCATAGCAGTACCACGTCTGAAGGCTGCTACAGCCCTTTAGTCAGCCATCACCACCGGTTCAAGAAAATGATGTGCCGTAACTCCAGACACTCATAACTCACAGCATTCTGGAAAAGCACCGAGTTACTGTTGCCCAGTTTCTACACTAGGCTTCTGCCGTGGGCCACCATTACAGCAAGTTCACTAGACCAAGCTGCGACCCATCATAGTCGTTCTTACACTACAGGTCCCCTGGATAACTCAGTTCCTTCTGTGAGGGAACACTGCTCACGCTTCCTGCATTTTGCATTTTTGGCAGTTCTGTTGCACTAGATGCAGTAGTTATTAGTCTTCCTAGTGCTAAGGAGACCAAGAGGATCATTTCTGTCCTTCAAATAGGAAATATTCATGTTACACTCCATCCTAGTGCAATGGTTATCTCTTTTCTTAACAAAGTGACACTACTGACCCATGATTACCTCGCTGCTTTTCTGCAGAACTCTCCGTGTTCCCCGTCTTGTTTTTCTGTGGGTTGTTCTTCCTGCTTTAGCCTGGAACATTGCGCATGTCTCTTTCAGCTTCTCCTAAATGCCCTCTCAACTTTGGCAACAACATTTTGGATTCCTCAGCAGGCAGGGTGAAAAAGCCTGTAACATTAAAAAAAAAAATTGAAAAAAATTGATGGTGTTCTTAGAGTAGAGTATGGAGGCCAAACATGTGCATTCCCCTTTCTTGGGCTACGTCTTTCCTAAGACAAGAATAAGACAAGCTCCCTATTTTACCATTGCCTTCTCGGGACCACATTGTGTTTTAGGAAATGTAATCCTTCCAGGATCTCAGCTCACAGGAGACAGAGTGAGAGGAAAGGTGCACTTCCTTGCGTGCTAAAGATTTACAGAACTCCATTTGAATGTTTGAGGGTTCTTAAGCTAATTCATATACTTCAACACATCCAAACACTTCATGTCACTTCAATAAAGCAAAACACTCAACATCAGTTTTTTTGGACTGGGCAAAAATATTTTCGGTCAAATGAAATGTGGAGCAACGTTTTCCATGAGGAAGTTTCTGCTTTGTAACTACTCCATTTTCTGTCAAAAGTCATTGCTACCAGGCTCTAAGCAGGACTCCATGCTAAGGAAACGTGATGGAAGGAGAATGTAAACACAGGGAAGGTAGGAAAGCAGTGAAGAACAGAAGTGAAACTCGACCAGATATTTGATATAAAGGAAGCCTGAATGTACAAACTCCCAGTGGATAATGCTTTTGTCCCTTAGAACTACTCTTTGGCAACGGTCAGTCACCGATGCACAGTCACTGGTTTAGCAGGTGCTATTTTGTTTTTCAACAGCGTTACTTTAAAAGCCAGAATATCACATAACAGGAAAACAATTGTTCGTTCAATGTAGCCTATCTTCCTCAATACATCAATTTTGCATTAGTTACACCAAATTTCTTTAATCCTTTACTGCAAGTAGAGTATAACCATCATTTTCAACATTTTACAGCTCTTGTCAGTTAATAGCCCGTACTTTCCTTATATTAAATTACCTGGACAAGAAAGAGAATCAAGAGTGCTCTGTGCAACAATGAAGGGGAAGAACAAGCCTTAGGAAACTACTGGAGCAGCCTGCAACCCTCAGAGCTTGCTGAAGCTAGAGGCACATCTGAAGATTCAAGCCAAAAGCAAAGCATACTTAAATCTCTTTAGCTGCCTCCCCGACTATTCACTGACTATCTGGCCTCAGATCTCATCTGTTTACCCAGCTTAAAAAAGCACACCCAAGTAAAGCTCCTCCAAGTACATATTGATCCCATGCTTTCATGTGTCTCTGTTCTGAAAGCTGTACTTTCCTGGCTGTGACCTACCGGCTATTTTCAGAACTGTTACCAACTCTATCACCAAGATAAGAAAGTTATTGTCCTATTGAGCACAACAGTTAATAACTATTTGCTGTCAGGCTTTCTGAAGTCACTTATTTTACCAGCGCTGCTTTGCATTCCATACCTTCCTGCATGCTAATTTGGAACATAAATTATTTTCAGCTGCACCTCATTACTACACAAAATAAGCAGATCACTCCTCTATCACAATTACTCAAGTTCATCCTCCCCTTCTATTATCTTCAGTGACAAACTAACAAGAGAACTTAAATTTTGCTGGCTTTTATTGTGCCAACAGCATAATAAGTAAACCAAGAATGAGTCTTCCAAAGGGTCCTGAAGGACTGCAAGAGCCACAACCCCCTCAAGTTTTATACAGCTGTTGCCTATTTCATTTCGACTCCTTGAAAACAAAAATCTCATCAATACCCTCTTTTTAACAAACACCAATCACTTTACCTACAGTAGTAATTCTCCAGTAGATCTTGATTAACAACAGTATGAATCAGGCTTATGCCATATGTGCTTTAAATACCAGGGAAATTACCTAAAATTATAATGATACAATTCTGTGTGTATTATATATACCAAAAAAAGCACAGTGATATCTGAAGACATATTTTTCCCTAATGTTGTAGTTCAGCAAATCGATGTTTTCACTTTTTCAGTTAAGGAATCATTTTAGAAAACTGCACGCTTGCTCTTCTAAATACTTGCAATAAACAGGTTACTGATGAAGGTATTTTTTCAGAGCAAATCAAGACAGACAAGACGACCGCATCAGGATGGACACTCTCTCCCCACTGGACACAGATCTGGAGATGAAACCAGAGCCAGATCCCAAATTGCTGGGCAGCAGCAGTACTACACAGTCACAGCTATATAGCACAGCATAGCAGCCATAGGAGTGCACAACAGCTCCCCGGGACAGGGGGGCTGCTGCCCCTCGGGGACCGGCCATGCACCTTCCTCCTCCTCTCCTGCCCCTTTTCCAGCCATTTCCAGGCTTCCCATACAGCCAAGGACTGCAACCAGGCATTTAAGATCATGATTATTACTCGCCCCCATGAAGTTGAACATTAATAATTGAGAAGAGGAAAGAGGATGAAAATTTGACAGCTCCTTCTCTAAATGACAAGGTTTAGCACGCGGCTGCGTGTGCAGCTAAGGTTGTCTCTTGGATGTCTATCTTTTATTAAAAATAATAAGATCTTGAAATATTTATCGAAATATCAAAGGAAATCAGGCAAATCAAATTGATTCCTTTGGCTTGCAAAACACTTGATATGATGCCACTCCACGTCTTCCAAAGAAATTTTTAGGATTTCAAGTCGTACTGTTCTGGTTTTGAATTATTTCTTGGTGTAGTTCTGCTTTTGCATTTGTGAAGCTGATGTGGCTATTTTTTTTCAGTCACCTAATGCTCCTCTTCACAAGCCAAAGTGCCCCAGACTGAGGAGAGAACCCCATCGTTTCAAAGGAGGAATATCATCTAAACCTACACCATCCACAAACAATTGCTAACAAGGGTTTTTTAGTGAAATGGCATTACCATTTGACAGTAGGGTACAACCAGCAAGTGTATGACAAAGATACTTTCTAGAGGTACACCCGATTCCCCCGTAACACATCCGAAGGGCAATTTTTATCCATATTCCCGAAAGGCCAGACCTTCTCTAACTCCCCTTCAGACTGGATTTGTTTTTATTAGGAAATTTTAAGCATACCTTCATGTTAATCCATCTAACCATCATTCTCTCATTTTTGGTCAAAACAGACATCCCTTCCTCACTTTCGACGCTAATATTTAGCAATTTTTCCTTGATGCAACTCACTTCCATCAGACTAAGTCACGCTTAAACAGTGAGAAGAAATTGCAGCTTTGCTTGTTAGTTGGCAGTAATCATTTTGAAGGATTTCTTATGCACCAAAGGAACACAGCCTTACCATTTAATTGCACTTAATTACTATTGTATGCTCCCAAGCTGACACTAGCAGACAGTTGGATTTTTTCATTACACTAACAATGTATTGACTCCTCCCTCCTGCCGATTGCCCAGGTCACCGAAACACGAAACACCACAAATCTGGTTACCATAAATCCAGAGTCTCCTTACAGGTCTCTCACCAGTAGGCTCAGCAGAAGAAAAAACACTATGTTTTTTTCTTTCCTGTATTAGACACGACTAAACCTTGTTCTCAGCTGAAGAGAGGAGACTTTCTGCTTTTACTCATTTAATTTCAAATCTGGAAACAGATGGGCTGATTTGCAATCTACCTCCTTTCAACTGGAAAAATTCCCATCAGCTTAAAGTTAAAGGAAACAAGGTCAAATGCAAAGAAACAAACCTGGTATGATAATTTACAAATATACAAGATGCCATCATAGCATTAAAGGCACCCTTAATGGCGCAACACCCACATCAGCGTCACAAAGACTATTCTCCACAATACATACCCTCATCGGGATGATGAAGAGCCAAAGCTCCATGAAGTCAGCATGAATCTTACATTACAGCACGTGTTAAAAAATCTACACATTGTATGCATGCAGCCTGTTAAAAAAAAACAACAACCACAATATAAGGACATCTCTGTTATTCTGGGATTCAGCCACAGAATCACAGAATGCTATGGGGTTGGAAGGGACCTCTGGAGATCATCTAGTCCAACCCCCTGCCAAAGCAGGGCCACCCAGAGCAGGTCCCACAGGAATGTGTCCGCATGGGATTTGAATGTCTCCAGAGAAGGAGACTCCACCACCTCTCTGGGCAGCCTCTTCCAGAGCTCTGCCACCCTCACAGGAAGAAAGTTCCTCCTCATGTTGAGGTGGAACTTCTTATGTTCCAGTTTGGACCTGTTACCTCTTGTCCTGTGCCTGGGCACCACTGAAAAAAGCCTGGCCCCATCCTCCTGACACCCACCCTTTAAGTATTTAAAGGCATTGATCAGATCCCCCCCCAGCCTTCTCTTCTCCAGACTAAAAAGACCCAAGTCCCTCAGCCTTTCCTCATCAGAGAGATGCTCCAGGCCCCTCATCATCTTTGTAGCCCTCTGCTGTACCCTCCCCAGCAGTTCCCTGTCCTTCTGGAACTGGGGAGCCCAGAACTGGACCCAGTGCTCCAGATGGGGCCTCCCCAGGGCAGAGCAGAGGGGCAGGATGACCTCCCTTCACCTGCTGCTCACACTCTTCCTGATGCCCCCCAGGATGCCATTGGCCTTCTTGGCCACAAGGGCCCATTGCTGGCTCGTGGGCATCCTGTTGTCCACCAGGACTCCCAGGTCTTTCTCCTCAGAGCTGCTCTCCAGCAGGTCAGCCCCAACCTGTCCTGGTGCAGGGGGTTATTCCTCCCCAGGTGTAGCACCCTACACTTGCCCTTGTTGAATTTCATCAGGTTCCTCTCTGTCCAACTCTCCAGCCTGTCCAGGTCTGGCTGGATGGTGGCACAGCCTTCTGGTGTGTCAACCACCCCTCCCAGTTTTGTGTCATCAGCGAACCTTCTGAGGGTACATTCCATCCCTTCATCCAGGTCATTGATGAATAACCTTAGTTATTCTAAGTCACCTTAATTTGCTTTCACATACATGTTTGTACTCCCTAGTTGGAAGAACCACTGCTCTGTAAATACTTGACACAAAAAAAAAAACCACAGCTAGAGAAACAATTGCAAACCTCATTGTTACTGCTTCTCTGCGCTTACAAAATTTGTGATGTTCTTCATAAAGAAACTTTCTGTATTCTTTTAAAGCTCTCATATGCATACAGCGATTTTCTTCCCAATTAGCATCACTTATGTATACAAGGTTTATAAACTGAAAGCAAGTCGTAAAGTAAAATCGTTCCCTTTACTCCTGCCTGACGAGGATCAGCAGGCTTGCACGTTAAACAGCATCCTATAATTAGGGCTCACTTGTCTTTCTTTAAATACCTTTAGTTAGAACAAAACACAGGCAGCCCTTGCGCCCCACAGAGTCTCAGCTTTTATGTGTCTTCACTGCCTTCTTCAGACACAAGAAAAGAAGAAAATAATTCTTTTCACTTAGTTTGCATTCCCTGCACTTTATCACTTCTTCCCTTCACTTGTTCCGCATTAACAGTTTCAAGCATTCATTGGTGAGAAACCACATCATCCTCAGACTCAGATGAGAGAGCAGTTAAGAGTCTCTGAACTCACGCTATCCAGTTTTTGAATCTATAAAGTTTACATTTTCATGGGTTTTCTTTTCAGCACACAGAAGGGCTTAAAACTAAAAAGCAAAACTTTCAAAATGACACATTATCAGCACAAAAATATAGAGCTCTTTAGGTTATCAGAAGTTCCCAAGAATCGGTGCATACGATATTTTGGGAGTCGCCAACACTTCACTGCACAGCTGAACGCTTGCAAATAGGTGGGAAAAGGAAGAAAGTATTCCCAGATGAGAGGAGAGAAGATGATGAGAGGAAAGAACCAGCGCCTTCAGACAAGGTCAAGAAAAGAATACTTCTCACTGTCATCTAATTAGGTCTCAGGGGAAATCAGTAATAAATTTAACATAACAGCGCAAGATGGAGGCATGCAAAGAGCGACTCGGTAGGATGATGGCAAATCAGAGAATGTGTGCTTCCCAACTGGCTAAAAAGCCATGTCCATGTCTTCAAGTAGAGCTTTTTTTTTGTTTTCTTTCAATATTGTGTGATTATTTCAACAGCTGCGCATTTACCTGTAGATGGCCACAGAAACTCTCCGTGTTCTGAGCATCTAAGCCTATTCCATTTCAGTCAAACATTGCTAGATCCTGAATTTGCAGGATACTTCTACTTTAAACATAAAATATTCTCCTTGAAGCCTATTCAAAAATGTTTTCACAGCTCTATTGAGTATGGCAATCCCTTAACTATTACTAAAGCCTATTCATCAATATTTTCGGCATGCCAGGACAACATCAGGCTGTTTCTCTGGTATATCCAGGGAGATGTTTCTTTTTCTTCTTTGTATTTTTCAACTCCATAATAGATAATCTCGAGTTGCACCAGGTGAGGGTTTGATGTACTTTAGACTTTGGGATCATAGTTTAGATTGGATATTAGGAAAAAATTCTTCACTGAAAGGGTTGCCAAGCATTGGAACAGGCTGCCCAGGGAAGTGACTGAGCCACCATCCCTGGAGGTATTCGAAGGATGTGTAGATGTGGTGCTGAGGGACATGGTTTAGTGGTGAACTTGGCGGTGCTAGGTTAACGTTTAGACTCAGTGCTCTTAAAGGTCTTTTCCAACCAAAATGATTCTATGATTCTCTAATTACGCCTTCACTGTGACCGCCCCAAGGGTCAGTACACTAAAACGACCCATTATAGGGGTTATGGGGCTTTCAAGAGGTCATGATAACCTTGCTCCTCTTGTTTTGCTGGGGAAGGAACCAAGTCATCCCAGGGAAGCCCTAGCATGCAAGATCCTGACTTTTCTATGCTACACTGCACTTTCTGAAAATAAAAGAAACACTCCTCTGTACTGTATGAGAGCTTTTCCCCAAATGATTTGACATACAGTGCTTCAGCGCATTATATTACATTTATGTAAATACAAGGTAACATGCTGTGCAATCACACCCAGGCTTTCCTTGAATATAGAAGAAACATTATAAATGTATTTATTTTCAGCGTAGACAGATTCGGGTGAAATGTTCACGCTGGTGAAAAGGGCAAGATTCAAGAAGCCAGAAAGAGTCAAGAGGAAACACAACCAAAAAAAGGCAAATTAAGGCATGGAAGTAACAGAGGGAAAAAAAAAAAACCCACACCAGAATAGCCCAGGGTGTATTTGGTAAGATCTCAAGCAGGCAGTGGTAGCAGGAGGTAGAAGGCCAAGAGGGACATGCAGAAGGTTGAAAGTGAGGTGAGAAGCAGATGCGCTCTGACAGTGGAGACTGCATGCACAGATCCAGGGAGGAAAGGAGCTCTAAGCTGTCTTCAGTGTGTCTGTGGAAAAAATAACAGAGCTCAGGGAAAATGGAAAGATAGGGCCAGGAGACATTACTGCTGTCCAGGTTTATTCAGGTGCAAAAGATAAGGGTAGTTTAAGGGATTTCATTGTTTGAACTTCTCGAAAAGGTCCTGCAATGTCAACGTATTCACTTCTTGCCATGAACGTGACATGATCCCTTGCGATGTCTGTGAAGCCTTTGCTATCTAGACAGTGTTTTATAGTGAAATAAATGCTCGTTTTTGCAGCTTTCCATGCCAAAAGGAAACTGCAGCCTCAATCCCCAGAAGGGCAGCGGTACTAGAAAAGGTCACCAATTTATGCTGTGTGATTTGAAGGAGAAGCACCCTCCAACAGACAGACTTAAGTAAAGGTTTGGCACCAAGTCTCACCTGACGCAAGTTCTACTTCGTAATGTGAAGATACTGTGTGGTGCTGTGACTGCAGCCCAGGGTTTTTCACTGAGAAATTAAATATCTGTAATAAAGTATTTCTGTAGGAAGCCTGCCCGGGAAATCGTGCGTACATTTAATTCGGTGGAGAAGGTGTTTAGAAGTACTTCAGCCTTGCAAAAAATATTGCCCCTCAGTGTAAGTAAGGTCAGCAAGAGCCCGAGTTATCCACCACATAATAACCCATCAGCCTTTATAATCCTGACAGCAGCTTGGTTTTGTTCTTCTCCTGAGAGCGCAGGAGAGGTGTTAGGATTTAACATGCAGTCTGTATTATTAGTTCCTGGAAGGAACGATGGTAGTGCTGTAACTCCCTTTTGTAGAAATGTTTTAAATGCTCAGTGATTCTGAATGGCTTTGTTAGTCACGCTATCCCCGCAGGGTAAGAAAGGGCATATTCTTTCCATTTACTTAGAGACAGTAGAATAGCATTTGGTTTTGAGCTACTCAGGGTTACAACCTGTGTGTAACCCAATGAAGAACATTTTTGTCAATCGACTTTTTAATGTGTATCTTGCACACTTTTAACCTTTAACTATTAAATATTCATATTAGAAAAGGTTCTGCATGTCAGTCCTTTAGCAATTTTTCTCCAAGAAGAATGAGCTTGTAAGATGTAAAATCCCAAAGCGGAAAAGAAAAAGGTTATTATTTCAGCTTCCCACTACCATTTGTACAAGAAAAATGCTACAGATAATGCAACATGTGCAAGCGCACATTATGAGGTATTCGGGTTATATATTAGCTATGTGTACACATGTGCAGGCATATTTTATGCAGATATTTGTCCTTCTTCCTCCCATTAGGATCATTCAATATTTAAAAATGCACAGAAAATGCATTAGCAAATGGACTCCCATTTCTGATGTAAATAAAAAATCACAGAAGAAACAGTTTATCTACACTCAAAGTGCCCTTTTTTTTTTCTTGTGTGGGGGTGAGAAATTATTGAGATTCTCCCATAATTTTTATTTATGGTACATTTTCAGATTTAAAAAAAAGCAGCAGCCCCACATTCCCTGCTAAAGTTAATGCCTATTTCATAGCAAATCCATTGCCACCAGCTTGAGTATTTCCTCCCAACTACAGAACAGTGAGAATAGTAGGAGGCATAAAAAACTTTATAATCTCCTTCAGGTGAGCAAGTTTGTATTATCCTGAAGAAAATAAACAGCTTAATGGTAAATAGATATATTCACTGTCAATACTGCAAATGTCTTTAAGATTCTGTACTTGTCCAACAGCCTTTTTCCCAACACTTTATCAACATGACTCCTTCAACATGCTAAGTGGCAAGCAGCCTTGTCCCCTTGACCTTCTATATGCATTCTCAGTGGCATTTCCTTAGCCGTGCTGGAACAATGCTTGCAAATTCATTTTAATGCATACCTAAACGTGAAACACTTCATGCAGGATAACATATTTCAGCAATCTTGTGGCGCTCAGTGCTGAACAAGCCAACCATGCTAAACAGCTTTGGCTTCTTTGAAGTCACTTAGGAGCCACCTAAGGTTGCCAGACACAGAGGTAAATGGATAACAGAAATGCATTCCGTAATGGGATCAAATAAACTGCCGGCCAACAGACCCCTGTAGGATTAGGAAATCTGGTTATTGCAAGGTCAGCAGATAGTCTGGGGCTGAAAATAAATGCTGAATTGCAAATCCTGTCTTGGAAGCAGGAAAATGTGGTCAGGGTAAGAAGCACTGCTGCTGGAGTGCCGCAGGAGGAGTCAGTTCTCGGCAGCAGGACATTGGGATGGCTGCAAAGGCACATCTTCCTCCCTCTTCCTCTGCGCAGGAGCAAAGCCTGTGCAACACGCAGCTGCTGGTGGCACTGGCCACCCAGCTCACAGAGGTTGAGGACACTTCTTCCTAGGGAAAGCCTAAACACACTTGCTTCCAGCTGCCTTTTGCTCTGTAAATTACTCCCAGGGACACCTCTCCATTCACTAGCGTGCACCGTCAGGTGTTTAATTACCTGTTAAGTCTGAATTCACCATTTCCTTACTTCCCATGTCCAGATGGTTCCTAATGACACCTGCCAGAGCTGGATTTGGTCCTGGTCCTCAAGCTGGAAACCTCTGTCTGTTCAGCAAGGCTTGTGTGCAGGCTACTTCATGTGATGGGAGGACAGGAGGAGAAGCAGTAGCTGGGCACGTCTTCTCTTGTCAGTAGTCTGGGCCAGCACATCTCCCGTCCTGTATCACCACTGCACGCTACACCAGCATCTGCCCCTTCTCTCAGTCTCCTCTCACCTTTCCCAGATGTGATTTCATTACACGGGTTCTAAACTGAAGTGTTAGGAAATGGGTGGGAGTCACTCATCGCAGCAGGGCCAACAGGGAGACCTGAAAATGTTGCTTCTCTCCAGCGTCTCCATGCGGCCCTACAGCTTTGGATCCTTCCTTATCCAGACAATCTCCCACATGAAGGCTCTAAAACATAATGAAATAATCCAGCACAGCTGGGTTACATGATGCAAACACTGGGGACTAGCTTCAGCAGAAGCATTATTTCTTCTCTTATATTTACCAAAAGCCAAGGCAAGTGTTTATTCCCATTTAAAATTCAAGAGTAATCCTAGAGTAGCGTATTAGGGAGTGCCAAACAAGGAATTATCTGTTATTGAATAGTTTTCAGCATAGCAGAAGCTGATGTGAGCTTCCCTGCAGCACCCATGTCCCCAGTAGGAGTGATACAGGGTAAGAATACACAAATAACTAACTTTGAGTATAAAGGAGCAGGTAATACATAGCCACTTTTTAGCCATTTGAGTGCATATTTTTATCAAAGAGCTATAAAGAGTAATTCTGCCTTAATTTCAGCCCTTCAGCGGAAACGGGGTAAGCTATCTCTGATTTGTCTTAGGACAGGAGCGTTTCTACCTGCCAGTTGCCACGAAGCAGCTCTCAGGTGGGAACCTGTCTCTTGCTTTTGGCAGCAGCATCCCTGGGTCTGTGCAGTTCCCCAGCCTGTCCCTGCCACAACGTGCTGTAAGGCATGCACCAGAACTGCTGCTGGTACAGGGAAGTCCTCTTAGGCCTCCTCCTCCTCCTCATCCCCACGGTAGTAAATCCGCAGCTGTCCAATATACAATTCAGGGTTTTTCCCTGCTTTTGCTGACACAGGCGCAGAGACCTCTGCAAGGGCTCTTGTCAGGTTTTGTTTCTTCCGTGCTGCCTTTTTGGCTGGTTTCTCTGCACTGCACAGCCGTGCACACACGTGCAGCGTTAATGTCTTGTGCAAGCCCAGCCAGAACAAACTGCTAGAGAGAGGCTGAGGGAGCTGCAGCCATACATTAAACTCAGCACTACGAATGGCACAGAGAAGACACTAAGTAAGTGTGGAGAGGACAAGAACACACCATACTGAGGTCTGCAAGGGCGACGGACATACAACTAATAAAAAACTCAAAATGGCAGTCCTGTGCATTGAGCAAAAAACTCTTTGATGAAGCCAAGCAGCATATAATATCAGCTGTTCAACCAAAAAAACAAGATAACAATCATTACATGTGAGCTCCTAAGGATGCCACCACCGTAAATTTCTCCAGAATCATAGAATCATCTAGGTTGGAAGGGACCTTTAAGAACATCAAGTCCAGCCATTAACCTAACACTGCCATTCACCACTAAACCATGCCCCTCAGCACCACATCTACACATCCTTCAAATACCTCCAGGGATGGTGACTCAGTCACTTCCCTGGGCGGCCTGTTCCAATGCTTGACAACCCTTTCAGTGAAGAAATTTTTCCTAATATCCAATCTAAACCTCCCCTGGCACATCATGACTGAGATCAGCACTCTCTGGAGCTGTGCTAGAGCAAACACTGCTATCCATCTATGCCAAAAAATTAGCCATCTATCTCTGGGATTTTATTTGTCTACCAAAACTCATGCTTATTTATCAAGGCAAATAAGCAGTCCTTTTTGACATACTGCCCAATGCCACTGCGCATAGTAAAAGCCCCCACTCAGTCCACGTCAAAAATACTACTCAAAAAAATTAACAAAATCACTGTTATGCTGAGGGGGGGGTCTTAGGAAATGGAAGAAAATTACCCCCATATGTAACACATAAAGGAAAGATACCTTTGGCATCCTTTTTTTACAGCTGATACACATCCATAAATTAATAGCAAGCTGTTACAAAACTTTTCCTACCCCTCCCCTAAATAAAAGACAAGAGAATGCATCTGAAATGATAAATGCCAGTAATTGCTCCCAGCCCTCTGCCTTATCTTGAAACACTTATTTTTGCAGATTTTGATGCTTTGTGCCTGAAGTCTAACCCCCTATTAGCTTTTCAGATTCAGAAAACTGTTGTAATTCACATAAACTTTCCACATTTAATACAATCAAGAACTGTATCCCTCTCCACTCCAACAGTCAGGATGGTAGAAATTCCGAACAGACTGTAAAAATTACACCTCGGGTTTACTAAATGATTTCTAAATCATTACCTCTGCCCTTAATGCCCGATTCAAGTCAATGAGACCTGAGAACACAGCAGTTGGCAGAAATAGCTTTTGTAAGATGCAGAATACAGCTGTTCACGCTGTAAAACGTCAGCACGGATTTATTGTAAATTCAGTGACTTTGCAGGCTTAAAAGCAGAGTGGATCAATGAGAAAACCTTGTGCCCAGCTGGGCCGTGTTGCTTGCAGGAGGTCTGGATCAGAGGGAAAGTCCTGCTGCTCTGGCCTGCCCACCACCCAGGGCCAGCCAGGTAAAGGGAGTAGAAATTTGGCAGAAACAAGATATAAAGCCTTCGTTCCCCACTCCACACAAACTGAGATTGCAGGTGACTCCTGGCCATCGTCTCAAGCCACAGGGACAAATAAGATCAGGGTCTTTTCCCCTTCATAAGTCCAGCAATGGAAGCTGTTTTATCCCAGCCTCTTGCTAAAAACCTGTAATGACTTTCCCGACAATTTAACTCATATGTGTTCATGTTTTAATCGCACCATTTACAGGAAGTATAAGCAGAGATGGAGAGGACCAGGCAGTCAGCTGCAAAAACGTATGGAACATTAGAGGAAGTGAGGTGTAAAGTGATTGTACAAATCCCTGGCAATAGGTGACCTCCAAGTTAGGTTATTGAAACTATCTTTCTAGAAAAGTTGTTTTGTGGTAATAAACATATGTAAAGAAATGATCTTAAAGCTATATTAAAAATATATATAAATATATTTTAAAAATTATATTAAAAATGCTATCGTT
>VXAK01006663.1:260999-277613 GCA_013399435.1 Arenaria interpres | reverse complement strand
TTTGTGGTACTAAACATATGTAAAGAAATTATTTTAAAGGTATATAAAGGTATTTAAAGGTATATAAATATACATATAAATAGATTATAAAAAATATATTAAAAATGCTATCATTGCTCTAAAATCAGTGAACTGCTCTTACTGTATTCGCAGAGCAAACTGGTTATTGAAACTATCTAGAAAAGATTTTTTGTGGTAATAAACATATGTAAAGAAATTATTTTAAAGGTGTATAAATATACATATAAATATATTATAAAAATATATTAAAAATGCTATCATTGCTCTAAAATCAGTGAACTGCTCTTACTGTATTCGTGGAGCTTTCCAGACATCTGCAGGAGATGGACAAGCTGCCTTCAGCATCAGGGACAATGCAGACCCGATGTCCATTTGCTGCTCGTTGCCCATGTCTAACCTCCGCTCCGGGTTTTACGTCCCCAGGGGTACGTGTGCCACCAGCCCAGCCAGAAGCACTGAGTGTTTTACTGACCCTTATCACCAAACTGAAGCAACCGTTCCATTTCCGCTGTATCTCTCTGTGGGTTCGCAGCTTCCACGCTACTTTAAGCTGAAAAATTCCTCTGCAGGCCACAAGGATAACTGTGGTTCGGATATTTGCTACCACAAGAAGGCTTTTCATAGACATAAGTTAACGGCAGTCCTTACACAATTTTCAGAGACTGCCAGCTGGCTCCAAAATTTCACTTGCATCAATATGTAAAACTCACTGGTTTTACTTTTTTTTTTATATATATATAAACCAAACGCAACACTGAATGGCCCAAAAGGAATCTGGACAAATACTGCAACACTAAAGACAGAGACTGGTTTGTAAAATAAATCTCCTGAATCATTAGAAGCTCACAGCAGCCCCATGGTGGGGCACATAGTAACTAAGAGGACTCCAAATAAAACATTTTTCTATTTAACCCCCCACAGAAAAGAGTTTCAGTAAAACCATTCCACATCGCAGAGTAGAGAAGTGGGTGAACAGCAAAACTTTTTAGCTTCTTGAGAGCCCTGAATGCTGAGAAGTTTAAGGATAATCCATGTCAAATACATAACAAGCTCTGAAAACATTTAACATATTCCACCAACATAATATGATTTTAATAGCCCTTTGAAGTTTCATTGAAATGCCGTACTGGCCTTTTATGGATTATTAAATTATTTTTTCAGGGATAATAAATGACAGAGAAGAAGCAGGTAAGAAATAGAAATACATAGGTATCTCCAGGATTAAATTTTGGGGAAAAAAAGTAACCATCTCAGCCAGTAAAATGTAAAAATAAAAGGGCAATCACACTTAACATTAATGCAGCCTTTACTGCCCAAGGTAACAACCGAAATGGCCATGCAAATAAGAAATCAAACATTTCTCTATTAATATACTTGTATCCACATGCTTTCAGGCAGTATGATGAAAGCCATTAGCACACAATTTTCTGTAATAATGTTTTTTAAGCAAGCTTTCTTATAAGGTAAGATCATGCAAAATTGAGCCAGAACTTTATCTGCAAAGGACTTGTTCCAATTAAAGGTAGATTAAAATCCCATGTGTATTATTTAAATGTCTCCATGTTTAAATTTATTGTCTCATAAAGGGCGTCACTTTATTCCAGGACTGTGGACATTGCAAGAAATATTGATCAACAACTGGGTTTTTGTATTAAAAAACAGTGAGGGAAAAAAAACCAGAAGAATGGAAACCCCTCACATCTACTGAGTTTTAGAAAACATTTTGTAAAAAAGAATATAAAAAAGTTATCCTTTCTTTTCCTTTAAAAATACCTTGCATGAGATAACAGTTTTTACTGCGAATTTGCACAGTCGGGAAGCAAACAGGGGGAGAAAATGTTTTTCAGCTACTCATATTATAAAATGAGCCTTTTTCCTGCCTTACTGTTGACATCACCGGCGTTGCAGTTTTAAGTCCCAACGTTCAAGTAACATTATCCCTGCAAAGCTAGCATTCGTAGAATGGAAATATCTTAGCAATATAATTTCACATTATGCCAAAGCCTGACACAAACAAAAAGTAAAACAGTTCTTCTCAACGATTTTATCTTCCATATTAAAAAAACCAGCTGCTCATAAGACGCAACGCAAAGCTATTTAAATCCATCCAAATATATAGCACTTCAGTAGATAAAGTGAGACCAGAGTACGTTTCTTATTATCAAAATGACGGTGACAACTTCAGCTGGACGGATATAAATGCATTACAATTTATTTAGCAAACGTTTGGGATGCTTTTCTGAGCATCTGTGAGAGTTCTCATTTTATTCTCCTTAGTGAGGAGAGGCTCCAGCAACAGGGAACACATTTTTGCGTTTCACCAAACAACAGATGAAAGGAAAATCTCTCTTTTTTGAGACTGGCATTGCTTCAAGATAATGAAGTATTTATTTGGACAAATAAAGAAGTGACATGAAGTGACAGTCAAAGAAAAAAAAAAAAGGCAGCATTTATAGGATAGTCACCCTGACAGAAATAAAAGGGGAGAGAATGATTTCAGCAGTAAAGTGGTTTTAAAGTTTTCGTTGCTTCAAATAGTGAATGCAATTCCCCATCGCCTCTCAAACTTTGGAGACCTCCATACCTGGGAAAACAGGAGTGCCGAAGGTGAATTGCCTCCACTTTGCAAAGATGTAACCACAGTCAATCAGATCAGTTCAACGTCTCCTTTGTTCCCTTGCTGTAGCTGGTGGGGGGTAGGTCCAATGCTTCATTGCTAATGAGACACTCAACAAAACCCTGCCAGAAACACATTGCTGCTATCCCTTCCCTTTATCTTTTCTGCTAGGGAGAACAGCTTCTTCTCTGTTTATAGCAAATAGGTCTCTTGACATTCAATAAAAACAAAAAAAAAAAGTGAAACAAGAGCACTAATGATGTAGACTGAGCTGAAATTAAAGATAATCTAAGCCTGGCTCAAATACTGCACAGATCCCTTGCCTCAAGTACCAGTAACAGTAAGAAGGTATAAATTGTGGGTCAAAAGAGGAATAATTAATGGTAATGAAGCATGGAAAAGAATATCACCCATTGGGAAAGAAGGAAAAGGCAAAGGATCTCACAGTGATTGAAACCTGTAAAGATGTATTCAGAGCTCCTGAGCTCAGTTCTGGTCAGCCTTCTCCAAGACAGAGGAATCAAATCAGAAGAGACCCAGAGGAGACTATGGGGGGTGATCAGGGAAAGGAAAGCTAATGCTTGAGAGAAGATGACATTGCTCCCCACAAACACATCACAAGGGGGAAAAAATCTCACCAGGAGAAAACACGCGAGAGTGTGATATAAGCTCTAATTCAGTGTTAGCACCACGATATTCAGGAATACAAAGAGGTGAAGGATACATAACAACCTCTAAGGCGGCGGCATTCTCCTCTGCATTGAATACTCGCTGATAAAACTTAGCTATTACCTATACAGAAAAGTAGGGAAACAACAGAGGCACAACAGTCTAGATTGAATCTATATATAGGAACCAAGATCTGCAGAGCTGCACAACAGTCTGGCTCTTCTGTGAGCCTGAATGCTGCTTGTGTCTCCTGGTATCGCAGTGGTAAATGACTTTTGGGGCTTTGAGTGGGGCTTTGACTACCAGAGGGTATATGTAAGCTTGTCAATTATTCAAGTATTACCACTCCTGAAACGGCTAATCCGTGCAGCGCCAGGCTTGTGAGAATCTAATATTTAAAGCTGTAAGACTGAGGAATTTACTGTCTTTTATTTAAGGAGATGATTGCCTAATGCAGGTTTTCCTCTTAACACAAATAACTGCTCTGCGGGTGCTTCGTGGACGTCAGAAGTGTAGGGATGTTGCAGGATTGCAAGTTCATGGGTATGTTCACATGCATGTTCAAATAAATAGACTGCATTTTCCTAATGGAACCGATTAAATTTTGCTGCTGAAATGACAGGAAAAACTAACTTGAAGTTCTGGATGTGTGCTCAGTTGTAAAGTATCTAATGAAATAAAAATGTTTGCATAATGAGATATTATATGTCTTCTCTACTGGTAAGTTGGGGGGTTTCTTGCACATACATACACACATATATCATACACCACTGGAGTTAATAGAATCACCTACAAAATAGTCTCCTTAGTTTTCATTTTTGACTAATCAACACCAGGCTTTTAAAGCCTTAAGTGGTTACAGGAACCCAGTTTCCCTTCTGTATCAGGAAGATTAAACCTCACCATCATCTGTTTTGGCCCATTTCATTCCTCACACTGGGAAACCCAGCCTCGCTCTGAATTTAGAGGCAGAAGGCTTAGCTTTGCTTAGGAAACTGTGGTTATGCATCACACTGACAAAATAATTCATCATACATTCATCTAACTCTACAATTTCTTTTTCTCTCTTTTCTATATTTTAAGTTATTTTGTGAACTGGGCATTTACCCCTCCAAAAATTCTGCAGTCTGCCACTTGAAGGAAGATGCCAGCATCACGTTCCTGGTCGTCGGCAGATTCATTCCCCGCAAGATCTTGAACCCTGCACTCTGATCATGGGGTGCACAAGACAGAGTACAACAACCATTCACTGATTTAGGTGCTCCTGGCACCGCTGTGGAGTAAAACCTACTCGGAAGTTGTCTCTGGCCTGATCTTTAAGGACGCGGATGACAACAGCCAGGTAACATTTTCCCATTTATAGCCTCCATTTCCCTTGTTCGGTATTATAAAGATGGAAGTTAGGCAAAAAGGTTTCCAAATGATACCTAACATATTTGAAAAGCAGCAAAACAGCAGAAAGGCTTAAATTGCCATCTTTGCTGATGAATCCAGATAACAAAGTACACCGTACAGGTGTTTCATCGTAAGATTATACTCATCATCTCGATTTTAAAAGGGACCTGTTAATGGGTTTACATCTACTTTTGCTTCTGCAGGATCAAGTAATGCCTTCCCCTCTGACCAGGCACTTTCTTCTCTCCTTAGAAACACCAGAAAATTCAAAGGAAAAAAAATTCTCTGTCCCTGCTTTAGGATCCACAGGGAAAGGAGATATTTTTATGTACATATTTAACCAACCCAGAACACCACCCCAACCATGTTAAAATAATCCACCGTCCCTTGCATTTAAACCTCATAAATCTCCATTTGTTTATGTAGTAGTAAGCAGGGGAGTTCCCAAAACCAATTCTCCAGAAGGCTTTGGCAGCCATTGTATTTGGCGAAAGGCGCAAGTAGACTTTGAAGAGTTCTTGGTGAAGACACAGAGCAGGGTTTTGCAGGAAGAACGTCATACACAAAGTTGTCCTTTTGCCTCAGTTTGACAACAGCACATTTTTAAAGGTAGAGAATGATGCTGCCTACACAATTAGTTGGTTTTTTTTCATTTTCCTAGTGACAAGTTCATTTCAGGGAAGTTTCTAACTCAAGAGGAAAATACAGAAATGTGGATGAACAAAATCCAATGTGCTTCATAGCCCAAGAAGTGACTGCTACTCAAGCACGCCTTCAGAGGTAGCCTCCAATGGCAGGAGAGTGAGTGAATATGCTTTCCACTCAAAAATCATCTTTTTTCAAAAAAGTTTCGTCTAGACCTGAAAAGGCATTTGAATGATACAACGGTGCTCCTGAAAACCTTATTGTAGTATGTGTCAGGTTGTGACAGGGTGCCAAAAATTTCACTGACTACAAAAATAATGGTCTTCATTTCCCTGCTACTTCCAGCCCACGCTTCAGCCGCGGAACAGCTGGAAAGGCTCCCGGGTTGCCTGACAGCTAATTAGAGGATGAAGTTCCTGAAACCCAGTTTTAGAGAATGTTCACCCACCTGGACAGAAGGTTGCTTTAAAATGAGATTTTCCCTTAGATCAGAGAGAGGGAGGCACTGGAGAGGGAGAATAACGTCTTCAGAAGTACTCTGAGGGAGACTTTACAACCAGGAACCACAGGACTCTTGTACAGTCTGACAGACTCTCTATTATTTATGTAAACCCTTTGTACTTTTTACACCACAAAGGCACTACAATTGTCTTAACCGTACCCAAGAGGAAAATGCTAATGTTTTATCTATTTGGCAGAGTACTTATGACACATTCCTAATGTAGGATCTGGAATTCAGGTATATGCTAACTAAATAAAGTCCATGGCAGAGTCCCTTATGGATTGGTGATAATATGGTCCTCATGCTGTATGCAGATGATTTTGTTTAGCAAAAATGGTGAAACAGACAACTCCTTTTTTTTTTTTTAAAGGGACCACACATCCCAAAACCAGGAACCCAGTTCAGAGAAGACAGCTGCCCACTTCTGCAACCCTGTGAGATACACACCAAGCTCAAAGCACAGATGTTTTGATTTAGTCCCCCGACTGAGAGTTGCTATGCCCAGAGACAAGATCCAGGATTTCTGATGTAAGAGGTGAAATCTTAAATGAGCTCACAGATACTGATCAAGAATGAAATTTCAAGTAAATTCTCAGCCAAAAAGCAGGCAAGGAGATACAAAGGTCTTCTCTATTCCTGTCCTGCCTTCTTATATCATTCTTCCACTGGTGTATTTCCTGGTCCTTAACTCACACAGCATTTCCAATACTCAAGAAAACCCTTATTGCTGACATCTCGCTGCGTGTTCAAGTTGAGAAAGGTCCCTCAGCTCTCACAGGGTACTGGGAGAGGAAATCGAAGAGAGATGCCTGACCCCCCCTAGGGCTGATGTAAAAGAAACAAAGGGTGATCCCTCCCCTGAAGTTCTCAGCACCCAACAGGAACACTTGCAAGTTGCGAGGATTCCAGTTTATCCAAAAAGGAATGGGAATTTGAGCCTGCAGCTCTGAAGAAAACTTATTGGATGGATGGACGGACGGACGGATGGATGGATGGATAAGCCAGTCTTGTGTTTAAGAACCACAGTTCAATAGTACCTTTAAATAGTTTTTCATATTGTGAAGTTTCAGGGACGTATTAAAAGGCTGAAACTGAGTAATCCAGATAAATGACCCAGAACCTTCACATATTTCCCCAGGCATTCGAGGTTCACCCAGATCATTGCAAGCTAAATACTGCTGCTGTGTTTTTAATGCAAAAGGGATTATAGAGGGATTCTCTCTATAATCTCTTTTATAAAGAGATCACCTCTATAGAGAGGGTTATTATTATCTATCATATAGAGTCTAAGACAATCATGAGACCATCTATTTATTAACATTCACTGCCACGTGGGCATCTCACTCTTTCAAGTTTCTTCAAGAACTCCTACCAAAACTGGTGTTTCTGAATGCAATTTTCTAATTCCCCATGCCCCGTGTTCAAAGGTGGTCCATGGAAAGGAATCCCCTACTCAGAGAAAAAAAAGATGTATCTCTTGTCAGTACTGCCCAGAATCCAACCTACAAACTCCTCCGTGTTACCTGAAGCTTCTACCACACGGCATAACAGGCCATGGGGATTTTGCTCCCAGCCAGAGCAGGAAACAAAGATGTTATTTTCCAATTATACCGTACCTGAAGTGTTCAGCTTTCTATAGAAAGTCCATAGTCAGCAGCTATCAGTCATCATTAGCTCACTACAATGGCATTTAATTTTTTCCTATGGGACATTAGGTAGCCAAAATGTGTACTATATTAATCACCTTTAATTGAAATGTTTTATTTTTTACCTCTTATAGTCTAAGTTACTAATTTTCCATTTCTGTGGAAAATTAGTTCTGTATGAAGGGTATTCCAGTTACCTTCCACTTGGTGTTGCATTGGTAACCACAACTCTGAATGAGTCTGTGCTGCCAGGTGGGAGTTGCTCATCAGGAATGTTAATGACGGTCTAATGAATAAGGGTTAGATTTTTAAAATGGGAGAAGAATGAACATTTAGTGAAATAAATGAGAAGCAACAAAAGGCAAGGCACACGACTGAAGGAAAGTGTTGACAAGGTTCAGGAAAATGAAAGGTAACACGGTCATCACTTTGATGAACCAGTAACAGCAATAAAGGTCAAACATCTTCCATCACAAACTTGTTAAGAGTTTCTGATTATGCCAAATTTTAGATCCTCCCTGTAGATCAGCCAGAGAAATAGAGAAGTTCCAGAATCTTATTGTATCGCAATGCCTAGATCATACTTTCAGATCATAGGAGATTTCATTTTATTTATTTGTAAGTTAGAGTTTCTTACAGCAGCTCTTTCCTGGAGAGAAAAGTTCTTCCAATTTTAATGGGCACCTCTCAATGCAAAAAAACCTCAATGCTAACAAGTGGTGTTTTATTGGGAGATTATCTCATCTTCTCCAGAAAACATTTTTCAGTTTTCTAATATGCTATCGTATTGATTTATTTTCAGTTTCCTCATATTTATATGTTTACTTTTCACACTGCAATAATGCGAGGATTAAAGAGCGTGAACGAGTTTTCCCTTGTTCAGACTATTTAACTTCAACAAAATGAGAACTGGAAGTGATTATTTTTGACAAGTCTTCACGCTGCAGGCTACCAATAGCTAGATAACTACCCTCGTGAAATAAATGCCAACATATAATTTATATGCATGGCATTTTTTCTGTCCAAATGAAGGTGTCAGCAAGATCTAAACACTTCAAGTTAGTATATAACAATTCATCTTGGAGTTAGTCAATTTAGCAGCCTAAAATATGCATGACACATCCAGTGTAGACCATACTTATTTATAATATAAAAAATTAATCATGTGCCTATAAAAACCAAAAGACACCAGCTCTGTAGACCAGAAGTCCCACCCGAAGTTTAGAGGACTGTGCACTTTTTAAGACACTAAAAATTGTAGAGAGGTAAAGATTCTGCTTTTACAAAATCATCTCAGACTTAAAACACAGCAGCCAGGCACATTTCTGCTGTGCCTGCGGCTCTGCGGGGCTGCCACTCGCTTTTTTCATGGCAGCATGAAGGTCGGCATCAGCTGCAACACACATGCAAAGGGCGACAAAGTGGTCCGGCAGCAAACCCACACCTCCATCCCCAGTGCCAGCGCACAGGGATTTGTCCCCGAAGCATCAATAGCATGAATAGGACTGACAGGGAGTTTTGTGCCAGAATCCAGCCTGTACTTACCCAGTCTGTCAGCTCTTTGGTTTGCATGGTTTGCCACAAAGTTTGCTATCCTTACAGGTAGGTTTTCTCCCGCGCACTTCTCTAGACACACATCTCTCAAATTTGCCTTTTTTCTCGGTTCTGTATACTATTCTGTATACTGTGCTTCCTAACAGCAGGGTTTAGGCAGCTTCCGTAAACATCCACGGCTTTAATTTTAATTAAAAGCAACACCACTATGTACTGCCCCCTTGGCATTTTTTGAGAATTAGTCTGCTTTTTCCCAAGTCATTTCTTCCTAGTCCGTGCATGCACATGTGCGTGTTTGTATGTCTATGCACATATGAAATGAAGTCCAGAGCCAGCAGCTTTAAGGGTTTGCTTGGACCTCTGTTAAAACAAATGCCCAAACTTTTTAACCCTCTCAGCACCTATTACTCTTACCATTTCCGTGACTGATGTCAGCTCAAAGCTTTTCTTCACCTAGAAGCTCAGCTTCAGACACTAGAGCGAGTTGCTGCACATCTACCAATAGTATTTCCTGCGTAAGATCTCAGCCCACGTGATGTCTCGGGAGGAGAAGACATGTTTCACACACGTCAGGGAGGAAGAGTTCACACAGGGGCTGTCAGTGCACAGCAGCTGATCCTGGATGTCTTCTTCCCCATACAGCCAGTGGCTTTAGGCTTGGGTGGGCTCTCCAATTTCTGTTTATATTGCTCACCGGCATGAGGCTTGTCTTGTACCAGTGAATGCCATAAAAATCCAGGGAGTCCAAAGGAAATGTGGACAGTGGATAACCAATTGATTTTAATTGCTTACAAATTAAGTGTGAGTAATGAGCTACGGGTCATCTATCTCTACGTTCAGGTCTGAATTGAAGACATCTGGGTACCTTAAGTAAATTCTGAAGTTTGTGGCCACGGAATTTTTCCCATGGTATACCACCTTCTTTCATGTGATGTATTTGCCCATGAATAAAAAAGGAAAAAACAATGATTATGTGTATGTGTTTGCATGGGGGGGTGTGTGTGGGCACGGGTGCAGACACACAGGCTGGCTGACTAACTACGTACGTCCAGGCTTAGGAGAAACTACCTTGGAAAGGGCAGCATCTCTAGGCTAATTCTCCAAAAGACCACAAAGCCCACAGGCCACGGAGCAGTTTAATCTAGAGCTGCAGGCATTTTCAGGGTGCAGTAAGAGACACAAGAATATCTCAACTTGCTGCTAAACACCAACTCATTTACAGAGTTTCTTGGCTATGCTGGCCTTTCTGGCAAAACACAAAGCACGGTGCATCTCCTCCAAAATCCTGGTTGGATTCCCCCCCTCCCCGCCTTCAATCAACGCTATTCAAGTTTTTCAGCATTAACCCAACTTCTTGCAGAGGGTGCTCCAGAGGCCAACAAGCTGGAACACCGCCAGATCTATTTGCAAAACCTTCTGCCCTTTGCCAAATCGGCCTGAAACGGCCAGAGCTCAGCCAAGAGTCGGCAGCGGAACGGCCCTCTGTGATCCCAGCCGATAAATCATGGCAGGTACTTAGCGGGAGGCTGGAGGAAACGCGCTTAAACCAAATCTCTGGTCACATAAAGAACTATAACTCAAAATTACTACATAGTCTTGGACACAGAAGTAATTACCAGAGGCCAACACAGACCTCAGGAAAACATAAAAAATTCCTGTGGCTGAGGCTTGTGTGGAGAAGTGGAGTACATCCAGCCTTGTTACTGCTCGTCCCTTCTCTTACCCCACTTCATCTGAGAAATCAGAGTTGGATATTGGTCTAACCCACAAACTCCCTGCATCCTTCATGAAACGTAACCTCAAGAAAGGCATATATTCTCCATAACCAAAGCACAGGACCGTTGATCATTTTCTAGGGAAAACTGAGGTTGTCACTGAGCATCTGGAAACTGTTCTCTCCTGTGTTCTGCCACCATGCTTTTTATATTCGCATACAACGTATTGAATTTACTTACATACTTTGGACATCTGGTACATTTGGTACAATCTGGACATTTTTGGCTGTGGCCAAAAATAATTTGATTTTTTTCTAGAAGCACAGCATGCACAGCCACCTACTTTTTTTTTTGTCCAGGACTCACTCCTCATTTTTTTGTGATATGGTTATTGAGAAGGATTTGTTTTGTGGGTAGGGTAGACAAACGGTCCAAGTGATGCTGAGTCTGTGAGCTATTTCCCTCCGCCTCAGGGTCACCTCACAAATTGCCAAGGGCAGTCGAGGAGAAACAGGTGCATTAACAAAAGTACATTGAATGGAGAAGAAATGCCAAAGCGAAGGAAGAAAATACAGGTCACTACTATGAAAATAAAACACTCAAGCGGAGCCAAACTTTGCAAGAGCAAATTTCCCCACCAAAAGCCATAGCAATAAATGACTTCAGTGCCAGAGCCTGAATCCATGGGAAGTTAATCCTTGTACAAATACTGTGGCTTGTGTAGGGCAATTTCTCAGTGATAGTCATTGCTTTTCTACTGTGGTGAAGAAACTTTTTGGTGACTTGCCGTGCCTCTTGTTGGAGAAGTTGATATGTTTACCCCTGAACTGTCCTGGGACTGAAAACCCGTCAAAATGAGAAGCAGTGAATCATGGCTTTGTCACTAATAAACAAATTGCCACTTTTCCAACCACTCCTCGCTTTTATTTTTCTGAAAGTCCTGTATCTTTAGGTTCTTTTTGTGCCCATCTTAGCTCCCAAGTACGTGGATGAACACATTTAACGCTGCTGACGGTCAGATAAAACAACTTGAGAAAAATCCTGTGAAACTTTCAGATCAGAATCCTCTGAAGATTTATAGGCCATTTTAATGCAATCTTTCCTATCCCAGTACATCTCAATTAGAGGCCAGTCTCTAGAGGGAAACCATAGTGAATTCTCCATGCCCGTTCATCTCCATACCACAGCTGCCTGCTCAGCACCAGTGCTGCTCTGTCCTCAGCCTGAGAGCAGATCTCAAGCAGCAGTTTCATCTCCCAAGCGTCCAAACTGCTCTCCTACCCCGTTCAACCGCTTGGGTCCCATCTTTTTCTGCTCTCTCAATAGATACAAAGATATCACCATGAAAAACGATGCTGCTGCCAGTGCTATGGATGTCCAGATCTCTGGAGAGCTCTGCAAAACAGCTATTGCTGTTAGTAAACATCCTACAAAATATACACTTCAGGTAAAAAATGCCTTCACTATTCCAATCTATCTCAAAAAGAAAGTGATTTCTCTTTCTTGCTCATTCACTGTTGTTCTCTCTGCCACATAAACAAGCGCTACAGGGGAAAAAACACAATAAAGATCTCTCTTTAGAGAAGCAGAACAAATTCCTTCCTTTCTGCAAAGACTTAAAAAAGAAAAAAAATCCTGCACATGGAAGAACAAACAAATTAAAATGGTAAAAAAAACATGCTAATGTTTTTTCTAAGTTTTCTATTTAACTTCAACAATGTTTCAGTTGCACACGGAATTTTAAGTATTGTATTGTCTTTAAAACATAAGGATCATCATAATTTCAAGATAAATTTAATTTTCTGGGTAAGGAAGCAGCATTCAACATTTGAACGTGAGTGATTTTCATTTAACAGATAATTGAGTTTGTAAGTCAATTTTTAAAGTAGCTGGGTCTGCAGGGCTGAGGATCTGAATTTAGGAATAAGAATGACTTTTTTGAATGTAAGTACCATTCTCTCTCTAACAGCATGCTCAAGGCAGCTCCGAAGCCTCCATAGCAACTCTCAACTCAACACTTTTAGGGCTTAGCTATCTTTCCCAAATTATCTGGTGCAACTCTGAATTCAGGGGCACAGAACAAAGACAGCAATAAAATACCAAATCAAGGATTTGGGGTCTATTCTTGGCTTAAGCATTTTGTTGTTGCAGCAGCTTCAGTTTCTCACACCCCAGGGCACTGTTTTTTCGCATGGGTGCCCATCCTTCACGACTCTTGGGGGCACTGTATGACACACAGGCATTCACCCGCAGCCTCCCTTTGCTCACCTCAGGGGGAGAAATCTGACAGCAGCCTGGGGCCGGGCACAAGATCCCACAGGACTCAGCTAATCCTACCGTGACCTAGGGGAGTCCCCAGCTGCAGCCTGTGGCACTTCTGTGGCTGTTCCTGAGAAACCACCAGAACACCAAGGCAAGAAGTAAATTCCTCCCACGATAACATAAAGTCAAACCTTATCAAAAGTTTACACACTCTGCAGCCATATTACATAAAATTATGTACAGTTTTGAAGTTGTAGGTGTTCCACCATAAAATGAGATACCTTATCTTGTAATTAAATATTACTGTGCTGTCTCACAGGAGGTCTACTACAGAGCATTGTGTTTCAGGAAGAATTCTCCCCAAAGCGTAAAAAAGAATATAAATTAAACTGCACGTTTTTGTGTAGGAAGAGAAGGAAGGTGTTATAGCATTTTCGAATTCATCTAATTTGATACACTTTATTATAAGAGACATAAAAAACCTCAGCTATTTTGGTAGACTAACTGCTGTCTGATTTGAAGGGATGATCATATATCACAAAATGTAAATCAGGTTCGTATACTTAAATGAATCAATGGCATTCAGAAAACATACTGGTGGAATATGAGAACACTTGTTTCCAGTACAGACATTTATCACCAAGTTAGTTGCTTTTCTTTTTTAGTAGCTAGAGAATAGCTGCTATCCCATACATCCATATGAAGTCCATTCTTCTGAAGTTTCTAAGACCTTGCTGCTGTAATATCTGAGCATTTCAAAGCCTTCAGTGCCTCTGTCTTCCCAGCAAACCTAAAAGCTTTGGAAAATCTCATTGCCTAGGACAGACAAGAAAATGGAACTCCCTATCCCTGGGAAAATAACAAAGAGATTTTGAAGCACATCCAACTCCAAATCAATACCAAGACAACAGATTTTTTTTTTTCCTATTTCATGTTTTTGGAAGTAAAGGTTCCCAAAAATATCAATTTCATGAGAATCAATACAGACTTTCTAGCTCACTAGGCTTCTGAGAGCATCCCCAAAAGATTTTCTGGGAGGGGAGTAAGAGAAATACATACTCAGTTGAAAAGATGACTTCTGGATTCACTGTATATTTTACGTTTTCTGCAAAGAAAACCAAAAGCATCCTCTGTTCCACAAGGAAAAACAAAACTTTTTTTCTTTCAAAAAGTCACTGCCACTTCAAACTAACAACCCCTCTGCTGTGGTTCTGGGGCAGAAAGAGAAGGCCCAGACTTACTGAGGGACTCCATAGGTTTGGATCACTTAATGTTGAGCCTCCAGGAGTAAGCCTTGCAATTTAAATGTTGACTTTAACATTTGCATTTCTTATAATCAAATTATTAGAGTCGGCACACCTGACACGATTCAGAACTACACCAAGCAATAGAAAACATGGAGGAAAGACGTGTCTGAGGTCCCAGCCCTTTCTTCTTGGGTTTGGTCCCGATCTCCAGCCCTGATACAGATGCTATTCAACACCTGCAAGTCACTCCTGGGCTTCTGCACTGCAGTCATTTATCTGACAACCAGTAAGAAAATCACAGCTTTTCTTTGACAAGAACGGGAGCAAAGGGTGGACTTCCGAATGCACTTTACACAGTGATTTGCATGCAAAACACAGAACTGTTCCCCAGGAATTAGAACTTCTTTGATTTTCACTGGAGCATCCATGGGAGCATCCAGCAGTGAGTCATGAAGCAGACTTATTCATGTTCACCCTTTTTCTGGCCCTGGAGCTCCCACTGCAGTTGCCTCACACACAGCGCAGGACGGCACACCTTCCTCCAATGGCCACAGGAACAGTACAAACAACAGAGAACTGATGCAGAAACTCACAGCCACACAACTCACAGCACTGAATCAGGCCTGACCCAAAATCCTTTTGGCCAGTCCCTCCTGCTATGCATTGCAGCCAGAGACTCCCCAAGATCTTGCTTTCTTTTTTCACTCTCATGTTGGTTTCCCTCAGGACAGCCTGAAATCTCTTGGATTTTATTCCCAGACCTAGAGGGTTTTTTGTTAATTCACTTTCTAACACTGCACTGAATTTACATCAGAACATATTACAGCTTCACTTAATGTGATTTCTGCTTCATAGCTGCATGTTTTCAACATTTCTTTTTCCTCCAACAGGACCCCACGGTGGCAAATCCAATCAAGTTTCAGTACTACAATCAAGCTTTATTGCCGTTGTGATTCCAGTTTGTTCCCAGGTGCAAAGCCATTACTGCATCCTCTTTCTCACACTGCATTGCGAGATTTTCTTTTCATCATTAAGAGCAGAGTGATTTGGTTTGTTCCTTTGATAACACCATATGAATGGGAGAACACTGGGAGCTCCTCGTCCTCTATTAAACTTCTTAAACGTCACAGGAATCTGGGCAATTCGCTTCCTCATTGTTTGGAAAAGCACAACGTTTCACCTTCATTTCAACATGGAGCCTCGTGACTTATTAGAACTGCTGGTAGTAGGCAGACAGCTACGAATGTCAAACCAGCTTCCCCTCTGCGCATCTGCTGCCCGCTAAGCAACCTGTAGGCTAATTTGATACATATATTCATGGTTTCAGATTAGTTCTTAATGCAAGGCTATCACTTTACGCTCTCAGCTGCAAAGGCAGAAGAGTGCGAGAGTTCAAGGCTTTTCCGTCTGTCGCTATTTTTTTCCGCCCTTTGTCAGACTTAGACATAATTAAATCCCCTTGATTTCAAGAGAGGGCTCAGATCCAGCATAGACCTAGAAGTCTGCCCACACCCACCCCTTCTGCCAGATGAAGGCTGCAGGAAAATGCATAATCTTGAGGACTGGATTTTGTGAAACTAAAGCGAAAAGGTCCAGCAACAACCTTGGCTCCTCGCACCTGTCCTGTAAACACAGGGGTAGGTGAGAATGCCAGGCGCTAGCTCTCGGCACCCTTCCACGCTTGTCCATGATGATAAAAGACCCATGACTTTCTCACAAGTCCAACAGCCACCTCCAGGTCGGAGCTATCAATCATCGCCAGCAAAAGCTCCACACAGTGTTTTCAGAGAGAACTGAAGAGACCTAAAACCATGAGGGATGGCTTTACTAATCGTTTTCTCTTTTGCTTTTACATCCATGATAAAATGAGCTTGTGAGAAGCTACTGAAGCCACGGGTCAGGCTTGGGCATTTTCACTATGTGCTCTCCAATTGGTTTGGCTCAAAATAAGCGCCCAAACGACCAGAAAGGATCTTAATTATTCTGCAAAGTAAGGATATTCAGATTTTACAAGTGGCTATTTTCTATTTTCTCTGTTAACTCATCCATATATATTATTTCCCTTCTTCAAATTATCAGTTGTGTATAAATGGAAGGAAGAGTTCTGAGATTTCAATCCTGCTGTTAGAGTGTGAGAAGACTATACCAATAGAATTTTTTACATGTGTCTGTGGAGTGCCTAAGACCACAATGAGGAATAAGCCCTTATCAAATTTTTTAGAAACATCAGGTTGGGGGCTGACCTGCTGGAGAACAGCTCTGAGGAAAAAGACCTGGGAGTCCTGGTGGACAACAGGGTGACCACGAGCCAGCAATGGGCCCTTGTGGCCAAGGAGGCCAA